>KN838539.1:176411-407016 GCA_000827195.1 Laccaria amethystina LaAM-08-1 | reverse complement strand
TGCCAGAGTACTCTAAATAGAATGCTCGAGACAATGTGAAAAGCCATTTTGTCTTCATAATCCCAGTGCGGTAGCTGATATGTGGCCACCAGCCAGCGGCCAAGCTGCTGACCAGCACATTCGGTTTGAAAATTTACATGCTAGAGTATACTACATAAAATGCTTGAGACGATGTGCAAAAGATGATGATTCCCACCAAGGTACCTACATGTCCGGCACACCGGATCATATACATAGATGATGTGGCCAAGCACCAGGTAGACACGCCTCAGCTTTGTGCAAAGCTGATGAAGACACACGTTTAGCCATCACTGGCTGGCGTCATGATGTCCAAATCCCAGATTTAATCTGGTGCTGACATTTCTGACGGGTTGATTCAACCTTCTAAAAATACCTCACCTTTGTGTGAATGTCACATCACAGGCACGTTTGGGACAAATGGCGGTGTAAGTTAATGAAATGGACGGCACCATCTGGCACCATGAGTGGTCTTGAGTACAGTGAAGACTACAAACACCCTAATAAGTATTTACATACTTACGATCGCCTCTCGAATCACTCTAGGAATTATTATAACCAAACCAGCGTAGTGTTTGGCGGAACGCTTCGTTTGACGTTGAGCTTGCCTGCATGTCTTCTAAAATCAATCTTCTTTTATGAGATGGCATTTGGCCAAGTGCGATCCGCAAAAACATCCAGAGGGATTCGTGAGAAGGGTAATGAGTTACAAGGAGCAGAGTATGGTTGGAAAAAGATGGGAGGGAGCTAATTGCGGATTCAGTCGCACAAGGGAAAGAAGAGGAAACGAGATGGTCTATAAGTTTCTGTGTCTGTCCAAAGGAATGCATCGACGAGTAATCAGAAACATGAAGGTCGATCCAGCGCCGTAGGTTTGCGTGTTCCTCGATTAAAATATTCCAATACTCCTCAGAACTCTCGTTGATCGCTCCCCCTAAAGCATAGCAGATACCAACTATGAAGTGCCTATGGTTCCAGGCATGATAATTTCGTGGATACGTCTGACAGGCGTGCGCTATGATGCGGAATTCGTCCCGAATGACACTTTGAGGTATTTTCGGCAATAGTTTCAATTCCTCTGGAATATACCGTCCATGCAACAGCGGCAACGGCATCTGGGTATTGACGGCGCCGAGGGAATCATAGAGGCGCCCGAAGCACCACCTGCGATGATCCCAGAGAACGGACTGTTTGGCACAATCGAGGGGTCCGCGCAAGAGAAGTTCAGTAAATTCCAGCTCTTTTTCTGGAGATAGGAGTCCAGCAAGAACAAGTCGCTTTCGCGTGTTCAGAGCGGTCTGATGAGCAGGATTGACAAGAAGAGTGACACAAGTGGCAGCCTTTGCATGATGTGGATCTGCGTTGCGAGGGACAGATACCGAGGTCAGGTAAAGAGTATATAGAACTTTCTTCGGGATGCCGAGGTTGCCCTCGACGAAGACGAATGGGAAATCGGCAGAAGGTTGGGGTGATTTCAAGGGAAGCTCAGCTGACACCCACTGTTCCAGATCACCTGGAAGAATTTCGATTGTTTTTCTGTATGTTTACACGAAGTGTGAGCTGGAATGCGACGAGATAGAAAGAAACACACGGTGGCTGATCAATGAGTTCAAAAAGTTTGAGCACAAGAGGCGCTGCTTCGTACAACATGCGGAACTAGTAATAAATAATTTATTTCGAGTCTCCTACATGCTATTACGGAGTTTTGCTTTGCTGCGACACCGCAGAAGCGCCTCCTTTGACCTTCGCATCGGACATCCCTCTCTCCCATTTAACAGATACGCCAGAAAAATGGCAACACCCATACAACCTCTCGACTTCTATGACGGTCCTATGGTATGGATAGATTGCGAAATGACTGGGTTGAATCCCCGGAAAGACAAGATCCTGGAAATTGCAGCGCGTATTTCTTGGGCTTTCACACCCCATTTTATTCTCATAAATCAGTATAATACAGGTCCTTATAACGGATGGGAACCTTAAAATCGTTGATGAAGGGTTGGAGTTTGTGATCAAAACCGAGAAATCCGTCCTGGAAAGGTCTGTAAACTCTGTATAGTGCAGTTTTAACGTGTTCCGCTTACGCATGGAAAAGAAATAGGATGGACACTTGGTGTACTAGACAGCATGGAAACGCACGTCTCCCAAGCTCCCGCGGTGACCGTTAGTAACCCCTCCTGCAGTCCGGCCTTACACTGGCCTGTCTCAAGTCGCCACACACGATCGAAGACGTTTCAAAAGCGGTCCTTGCATATATTAAAAAGTGGATACCCAAGCAACGCGTTGGCGTCCTTGCAGGAAATTCCGTTCATGCCGATCGTTCGTTTTTAGTCGAAGAGATGCCGGGAGTTATCGACTGGCTACACTATCGGTCTGTCTCTCTCCCATTTTAATCTGATAGCAAAACTGACGTACTACTCCTTCCATAGTATTATCGGTAAGCATTTGAATTTACTCTATCGATGGAATGAAAAGTAGTGACCATCCTCGCCCATAGATGTCTCCTCAGTGAAGGTGCAGTGCGATTTAATGAGTATGCTTGTTCCTTCAACTATGTTCTTAGGAAATATCTCGTCGATGGTATCCTCACCTTGGGCTCCCTCGCGTTGGCGAGAGTTCTCATCGGTAAAAACAATTGTTAAACTATGCCACCAACGCTCATTTGTTTAGTGCGCTGGATGACATTCGGGGTTCTATCCAAGGTATGCCTCATCGCAATGGACTACCGCTACGTTCTTAATCTTCCTCAGAGCTTAAATGGTATCAAAACAACATCTTCATCGCCCCGCCAGCTCCGGCTCAGGTTGCTTCTAATGCCCGAGAGAATTCATCCATACTTCCCCCATCGGAGGACAAAACTGAGGTTTGACAGACTCGGTGGCTGGATTCCTTTTTCTGCAAAATATACCAAGATCAAACGACTGTCGGGGTGCATACTTGTGCAAGGTTACATACAATATACTTGTAATTACACTGGAGGTCTTCCTCTTGTTCAAAAATCCCACAAAGTACCCTAGTAGAATGACGTCATGATCTGAAAAAACGACACAAATGAAGTTACTCACGAAAGCAGGAATGCCGGCTTCCTTGCATCCTTCCATCATTTCCGTGTTTCCTTGAAGGTTAGAGGTGATGAAAACAACTTCCGCACCCCAAGAGTGGTACGCGTCTTTGATGAGCTTCATGACGTCTGGTCGTCCACCTAGGCATGCGTTCAGTCTCAGGCGGTCCCCTCTAAACTCTATCCTCACCTCGCTTCTTGGAATCCCAGAGTGTGACGCGCTCGGGACCTAAGTTTCGGTGGATAAGTCCTGAGATGGTTGGTCCGAAAGTCTTCTCTTGATCAGAACCTATCCAGATCATGTACCTAATGAAGGATGTGGCCAGAAAAAGTCAGAGCAGGTAGTTCTCGAATGGGATGTCCTCACCAGTCGGGATTCTTCCAATGAGAATTTTCATTAGTCTCAAATTGGTGACTTTTTTTCAGATCATACCTGTAAACACGTCGAAAGCGCGGCACCAAGACCCGTCCCAGTACAAACTCGGATGCCACGTTTGTAAAGTGTAGATGTGTTCGATACCCCGGCAAACTTTGGAACATTGAGCAAACAACTCCAATTCATCTGCTAGAGGGACTCCCACCTTCAATTCACGTGTCCAGATTCGCGTTGGTGGGCTTTCTACAAGCGACTTTGTGAAATCACCTTGTACTCCGCAGATGAGGTAATGAACATCAGAGTACCTCCCTTCCCTGTTACATACCACACACCATGAAGCAATCACAAGACGAATGAGAGGTTAAGGCTCACGAGATGATCCCAAACGCATGATACTCCAAAATGGCACTTCGGCTTATTCTCGTCAGCAATCCCTGCTGCATTCCCCGTTTGAACCGGAGGACAGCCACCTTTGGAGAAGGCTACGAAATTTGTGAGAAAAAACCGGTTTGGATGGCTAGTTATGAAGACCTACAATTTCTACGTGCACTTCGACTTCCCGAACTGTCAGCCAGGGAATCAGGATGCTGTTAAAGGTAAGGTAAGTCATACGATCGTCAAGCCAGAAATTAAACTTACAAGACAGTCATTCCCATAGCAAACCAAAAGTCTTGCTGCCGCAAAATGCTACGACGGTTCCAGGTGTGGGTTTCTGAATCGTGGCTGTCTCCCAGGATAACGAAGATCCATGCTTGAAGCAGAACAATAAGGCAAAAAAAATTGTACAAGGGAAATGCTCACTGAAAATCAAACCAGCCCTGGGAAGTTGATTGTATGAGCGCATATCATTAGATATACGTGGACTTGTATCTTACCATCCCAAAAAGCGATGGTGTCGCTCGAAGACGCTGTATTTGGTGAATAAAAAGACGTAAGGTTGTCGACTGGGGTGCTTACTTGTGGTGCCTATTGCGAACCCAAGGAAAGGCAGAGATGATGGAGAGGCCAATGACGACATTCGTTACCACTCCCATGGCGATGATTGCATCGTCGATGTTGGAGTGGTTAATGAACAATATAACAACCCGAAATACAAACCAAATGAATCCTGAAATGGCACATCCGGAGTGGATACCGCCGAGGTGTTGAAGGGCAGATGTGCATGCCAAACGGAATCCAAGCGGGGACCACTGAAGGTGAGAGGATGTAAAGCAAGACTAAGGGATTCCTCAACCAGGCTCACCTTCGCAAACAACATGTTCACGAATAAGTATAAAAACCGTCCAAACAGCTCGTTGCGAACGAGAATAGCAATGTATAAATTTCCCAGGATGAATGCGCCAGTATAATCTCTTGGATACGACCATACGCCCGTTGCGGCCAAGATGAGACCAAATACGTTGAAGGTCAACACGGTTGTAAAGAATTTACTAACGGAAATTGAGCAGAAGATAACCTGAAAAATTAGGCAGCCATACCGATATGTATTAAACCAAAGCTGAAATCTAATCCATCTACTAGCTCTCTTGACAATCCGTTTCCTGGGGATTTTCACAGTGACCAACGTGTCTTTCAAAAGGTCGTCTTTGGGAACCTCAGTGCTATTTGGAGGGTCGTCATTGGAGCGGCATACGATGGAAGACCGAAACGTGGCAGTGGCTCTTACTTCCGGCGGGGGCATCGGACGATCAGAAGACAGCGATCGTGTGGGGAAAGACCTGTGGGATCTGGGCCTAGCGAAAGGGTCCTGGTTCGGTATTCCCAACTCCGCATCGTTGAGAGACGAGGAAGGCATGAATAGCATAGTGACACGGTCTCGCTCCAGCGCTCTTGGAGGTTCAGCTGGAGAGGACGGAGGTATCGAAAGAACGGTGACCCGCTGAGTCCAGCTCTGATTATTTCTGCGGGTAACATCGTTAGGCCTGCTGTTCCCTCCACTGCGTTGGGAATATCTAGGTCTGTGAACTCCCAGCGAATTCTCCAAGTTACGTTGTTGAGCGGTTTCGCTCGAGGTTACGGCAACCGGCATCTCCCCCTGTGAGTGACGATTGCAGATGGCAGAACTTGAGTTTGGTGAGTCAAGGGAGTGTGGATCCTGAGGAAGTAAGGACAAAAGTTAGCAGGTGGTATTGAATCGACGGCTTTCATGCAAAGTTCAACATGGGTGTTGAACATGTTTCATCCATCCTCCATCCTCGAGGCAGGCAAGTAGTCCAAGAGATGCAATTTTAGATATAGAAAGCCCGTAAACCATGTTGGTTTGTATGCTTGCTCGTAATACGCTGGTTTGGGCAGTTCTGCCTCCATGGGGCCTCTTTGATGGGAACTTGATTCTACGTGATTGCGTTGGGAGAGTTTGTGTGTGTTGTTAAATGCACAGAAACATGGGGTTTGCCAAATGAAATCGAGCCAGCGCTGATGGGAGACAGAGCTGCAAAATTTGAAGGATTGAGGAGGGGGTAAAGGAGCGAATATTGCACCTACTTGGAAATTTTCGATCTAAAGGGATGACAAAAATAGAATTATCCTCGATGATCGAGCAATGAATAAATTTACGTCGGGGCTATAAACAGGCGAGGCGATTGCTGTGCGACCTTGATAGTCCAGTCTACATGTCTACATGGACAAAAGAGATATATCGTAGAGTGCATTCAAAATTCTACTGTCGTGTGACTTGTCTCTGCAGAAGTTCATGATCAAAACCGCGTAGGTAACCGCCAGGAGTTCTCAAAGCACCATTCTACGAGTACCTGGGAATATACAGTACGAAGCAGCTGACGCGGTGTTTGGAGATGAAGTGAGGTCATTTGGGTCTGGAGGAAGAGAACACGTGAGTGAGTCATAAGAGCTCTTTTAACTTTTTTAAGTTCAGAAAAACTTCGTTGACTTATACCCTTTGTATACATCTCCATTCTTGGGCCCGCTCAGCCATGAGCCTCGCTCGACTCCAGTCTTTGGGGCGACGAAGTCTTGTTCTGCGGTCCGGACGTTCTTTTCATACTACCCCAACACCTCGATTCGCTTTAGCCGCTTCTAAACCCCTTCGCGCCGTTGCCGCACCCGCTGTTGGTGCATACGTGCCAAAAGATGGCGAACATGTCATCAATTCCCCCTCAGAACTTGCCAGGAAAATATCTGCCAAAGTTCTGCCGAATCTACCGCGACCCAACGTTCAAAAGGTTGTAGTTGTCGGCAGTGGCGGCTTGAGCATTGGTCAGGCCGGAGAATTCGACTACTCCGGTTCCCAAGCTTTGAAGGCTCTTAGCGAGGAGGGCGTTTCTGCTGTTCTCATCAATCCGAATATCGCTACATGGCAAACTTCTCACGAATTGGCCTCAGAGGTTTACTTCCTGCCCATTACGGCAGATTATGTTGCCTACGTTTTGGAAAAAGAACGTCCAGATGGCATTCTTCTTACTTTCGGAGGGCAGAGTGCCTTGAACGTCGGAATTGAACTCGATCGTATGGGTGTGCTTGAGCGTCTAGGCGTCAAGGTTCTAGGAACTCCAATCCATACTCTTGAGGTGTCCGAGGATCGTGACCTTTTCGCTCAGGCTTTAAAGGGTGAGTAGGGAATCGTTAAGTGTTAAATATATGTCTCTCATCACGTTTTCATTTTAGAAATTGATATCCCTGTGGCCCAGTCCACGGCTGTTTCCTCTGTCAACGCAGCACTTGAGGCTGCCGAGGTAATCGGATACCCCGTCATTTTGCGTTCTGCCTTCACTCTTGGGGGCCTTGGTTCCGGCTTCGCTAACAATCCGGATGAACTACGTGATCTCGCTGCCAAGGGTCTGAGCTTAAGTCCTCAAGTCCTCATCGAGAGAAGTATGAAAGGTTGGAAAGAGTTGGAATACGAGGTCGTTCGCGACGCGGCAGATGTATGTTTTTTGATTCAGCGCGGGGACCCTCACCCTCATACATTTTGATTAGAACACGATCATCTGCTGTAACATGGAGAATTTCGACCCCCTTGGTACCCATACAGGTGATTCAATTGTTGTCGCACCTTCGCAAACATTGCCGGACGATGAATATCATATGCTCCGAAGTGCTGCATTAAAGGTCATTCGGCATCTTGGAGTAGTTGGGGAATGCAATATTCAATACGCCCTCAACCCAACCTCGAGGGAATACTGTGTCATTGAAGTCAACGCTCGGTATGGATCACGTTACATGTTATGGAGCGGCCTTTTGACGTTATTCATCTAGGTTAAGCCGCTCAAGGTTAGTTTTGGATGCCGCTGGTATATAAGACGCTCTGACATCCTAGGAAGCGCCCTTGCTTCAAAGGCAACTGGCTATCCACTCGCCTACACAGCTGCAAAGATTGCTCTGGGCCATACCCTTCCGGAACTCCCAAACGCCGTCACCAAGACCACAACTGCGTGTTTTGAGCCTTCTCTGGACTACATCGTGACAAAGATTCCAAAATGGGATCTTGCCAAGTTCTCACAGGTCAACCGGGAGGTCGGTTCTTCCATGAAGTCAGTTGGTGAAGTCATGGCTATCGGTCGTACTTTCGAGGAGAGCTTGCAAAAAGCAATTCGCCAAGTCGACCCTCGGTGGAAAGGCTTTGAAGTTGTTATCGAACCTGAAGATCTAGACATAGCTTTATCCCGGCCCACAGACATGAGGCTTTTTGCCATCGCATATGCAATGTTCCGAAAGAACTACTCGGTTGACAAGCTTCACGACTTGACCAAGATTGACAAGGTTCGTTCATGACTGATACATTGAAAATATCACAACGCTCACTCAGTTTTAACACAGTGGTACCTTCATAAAATAGACAACATCGTCCAAACTCATCATGCTTTAAAAGCCGCGGGTTCAATCGAGAGCATTGACTACGCACTCATGCAGCGAGCCAAGCGCATGGGTTTCGCTGATGCCCAAATCGCCGATATAATTGGAGCCACCGAGGATGTTGTTCGAGCCCATCGAAAATCGCTAGGAATTACTCCCTTCGTCAAGCGCATCGATACCCTCGCTGCTGAATATCCCGCACACACCAACTACCTTTACACGACCTACAACGCAACCGAGCACGACGTCAACTTCGATGAATACGGAACAATGGTTCTTGGCAGTGGTGTCTATCGCATTGGCAGCAGTGTTGAATTCGATTGGTGTGCGGTGACATGTGCACGTAAACTTAGGGACATGGGCAAACGAACAATCATGATCAACTACAATCCCGAAACAGTGTCCACTGATTTTGACGAAGCTGATAGGCTCTACTTTGAAGAGCTTGGCTTCGAGCGTGTCATGGATATCTATGAACTAGAACAGTCTCAAGGAGTCATTGTCAGTGTCGGCGGTATGTGCTCCATCCTCTCTAGTTTCCTACTAATATTCTACCCAAACAGGGCAACTACCCCAAAATATTGCCCTCCGACTCAAACGCAACGGTGTCAATGTCTTGGGCACCGATCCTGAACAGATTGACACGGCTGAGGATCGCCACAAATTTTCATCGGTTCTAGATAGCATTGGAGTTGACCAACCACAATGGGTTGAAGCTACATCATTAGAAGCGGCAAAGGAGTTCGCCAACAAAGTGACGTGAGTATTGAATATCCGGTGTCAACACTTTCCTGACGAAATACACCACTATAGCTACCCCGTTTTAATTAGACCATCTTACGTTCTTTCAGGGGCAGCTATGAACGTTGTGTACGAGGAAGCAGCCCTCGAATACAACCTCTCCGCCGCCGCATCTGTTTCTCCCCTCCACCCTGTGGTTATCACCAAGTTCATTGACGAAGCCCAAGAGATTGATATTGACGCCGTAGCACACAAAGGCAAACTTATCGTCCATGCTGTTTCCGAGCACGTTGAGCATGCTGGAGTCCATTCCGGGGACGCAACACTAGTTTTGCCGCCCTTCTCTCTACCCTCCAGCGATATGGCCCGCCTGAAAACCATAGCGGAAAAGGTTGCTGCGGCGTTCAAGATTTCTGGCCCTTACAACATGCAAATTATCAGAAAACTCGCAGAAAATGGAAAGGGGGAAGCAGATCTCAAAGTCATTGAATGCAACCTTCGTGCATCTAGGTCGTTCCCTTTTGTATCGAAGGTTCTTGCCCATAATTTCATTAACACTGCAACCGCCGCGATCGTCAATCAAGGCGTACCAGAGCCCGTCGACATTATGAACGAGCCTCGGGATTATACTTCCATTAAAGTTGCTCAATTTTCTTGGACACGGTTAGGCGGTGCAGATCCTTTCTTAGGAGTTGGTCGGTCTTAATTATCTTGCTCCATGACCACTCGTAGCTTACAGATACCCAGAAATGGCAAGTACTGGAGAAGTCGCGAGCTTCGGCAAAGACATTCACGAAGCCTATTGGGCCTCCTTGCTTAGCACAACAGGATTCAAGGTTCCCCGCGCAGGATCAGGCGTGCTCATCGGTGGAGACATCACCAAGCCTGAAATGGTTGCTATCTCAAAACAACTCATCGATCTCGGTTTCAAGCTTTACTGCTCTTCTTCAGTTGTGGCAGAGTTCTTGAATTCGATTCCTTACGTGGCAGCGAAACGTATCTTCTTCCCAAAATCAGACAAACGAAAACTCCGGATGGTATTCGACGAATTCGAAATTCAATGCGTCATCAACCTTGCCAAGGCTCGCGGTACAACCTTCACTGATGAAGACTACGTCGCTCGCAGGTACGTTCATATATATTACTTCATGTCGCCAGCTCAGATCTCCTATAGGAACGCTGTCGACTTTGGCCTGCCATTATTGAACAATGCGAAGACCGCACAGCTCTTTGTGGAGAGTCTTGCAAAAAAAATACCGCAAGGTGGCCTCAGAGGTTATACTGAAGGCCGAATTCCTTCTGAGGTTCGGTCTTGGCGAGAATTTGTTGGAAAGCGAGCTTGAGAATTCAGGATATTCTACCTCACACGGGATCTATCTTGTCAAGGCATCTATAGCTTCAAAAAGGAGGAATAAGTACTCCGTGTACATTGTAATCAATAATATATCTTCAAATCCTGGAATAGCGTTCACATCAGAGAATTTGTCTTCGCTCAATTTACATACGTTATCCAGCAGATGAAAGGCGGCGGACCTCCAGAGTGCAGCAGAGTGTGAAATGGCTGGTCGCGTGACACGAACCTAGTTCTCTAGGTCTTGCTGTGTGCATAATTGATCCAAGTCTAATTCTATGGCCGGACCAGAACGAGAGGTATCTGGACCGAGGTAGACACGATCGATGGCGAATTTGCCAGCGACCTTGGGGTCGAGCTTGTTGTCTGCGAGGTCCGCAACAAGACGACCGATGACGGGAAGAAACTGCCAAAAGTTGAGCCCGGTGAAATTGCAATCAACGAGTTTACTGTATACCTTATACGCGTGGCCGCTACCTGCAGTGGCAAGTATGAGCGACGAATCTGCTGGGAACCGTCCAATTACCCAATCCCCATCGGGAGAGTCATTGTACCTGGTAAAAAACAGAGTAAGGAATAGTAGAAAATTTTCAAGTGTTGCCTTGTTAGTTACCAACAAAGGCGGGTATTGCTGAATGGTTTGTCCGCAAGATCTGGGTAGACACTGCGTAAATGCTTTCTAAGCTCTTGCAGACTAGCCTTTGGAATACAATGGCCATCCACAGGGTCGCTGCTTATCGTGCGAGGCGTCGAGACTGCTTCACGTGTGTGGGTATAGCCTGCTGAATGTATTGCCATCTTTACAACATTCTTGTTATTGGGCTGACGGAGGACGATTGGACTGAAAATTGATGAATTCGACGAGTAGAGAACTCACAGGGAAAATGTAAAACCCAGAGCTAAAATCAAGGACCACGGGACAGAGTCGATACTTGTCCGCCTCTTCTTCGGAAAGCTGAACCATCGCGATAGACTGCCTGAATGTTGAACTCAGGGTTAAACCGCTGACTTATTCACTGCTCTGATACCTCACCCAGTGGCGAGGCATGCACAGCCTAAGTTTAACTGAGGAAAAGCGGAAGGGGTCCAAGATCCTGTTGCGAGGATGACGGTAATAGCTTCAAACGTGTCGTCATCTTCGCATAGGACTCCAACCGTTCTACCCTCTTTTCGGATGAGGTTCTTAACAGCTTTTCCCGGAAAGATCTTCCCCCCCAGTGCAGCGACTTTCGATAGAAGGATGGACAACCCCTGGCCCGCATTAGCCCATCCCCCATCGCGATTGAGAAAGCCAGTACGCCCGGAGAATGAAGCCGTATGAATTTGTACAGGAAAAACTGAGCGGATCGCGTCAACGTTGTCCAGCCGTTGGACGACGGCACCTAGGGCAACATCGTTCGTGTAGGATTGATCCACGTAAGTTTTCTCTTCCATAGGGGCGCCTAACACCAAGACACCCGATCTTTCAATACAAGCCTATGACTTGATAAACAGTACAGCACGCTTGAATCCTAACGTACTCGTGATAGGTATTGCCCCATTCCTTTACGTCTTTCCAGGACGATATGGCTTCTCGCGCAAGGCCAGAATAAAAGCTGTCCGAATAGGACGATCGCACAACTGGTAGGCATGATCAGGAAAGCATGGTTTAGAGATCTTTGCCAGTACTTCGGTTGAGATCATTACTGGCCGCATCCGGTGCTGGTAGGTTGAAGGACCGGTCAAGGACAGTAACATCAACGTATCCCCTCCTCAGCAGATGGTACGCTGCAGACAACCCAAAGCACCCGGCTCCCACAATCACAATTGGCTGGTCTGCGTGGACCATGGCGAGAAATAAGAGTGGCGGTAAGTAGTAGAATAGGTTAATATTATTTTGTGACTTGCAATAATCTAAGAATACATATTATTTATGATAGATGTTAGATGCGATGGTATCTTGAAGCCAATCCATCGACTCTTATTCATGCGAAAAGGCCGACAATTACAGACTGCATTTTTCCATCCCGAATGGCCTATAGACATGAAAGTTGGAATCAAGTGGGAATATGATGGATGAAGTAACACACCTCGTGAATGAGAGAAACATTTTGTCCAATTGTAACGTCGTCCACCCCCAATCCATTGACAAACCGGTGATAATTCTCCGATCCGTGCATTTTGATACCCAGCGTTATTCGCACAAAGTCGTACACTGAACGGGTCTTGTTTAGGAATGGCCGTGCAGGCGCAGCACCCCGAGCACCTGAGAGATACGCTTGTCGCAATTGGTCGAGTAATGCCGCAGTGCGAGAAGATATCCGCGAACGGAAGGCGGGGATGGAAGCGAGCATCGATCCAACGTGCGCCGGGGCGACAAATCCTGGAGTTGTGATGGAATCAAATAGAACAGTGGTGCTAGAAGCGGCCACTTTCTCCATACGTGCTGTTACATCCATTGTACTTGTAGATTCAAAGGACTCCTTCATAGCCTTATAGACGTCAGCCGTGAGAGAGACCAGGGGGGATTTTGGCAAGTACGAGCCCAGAGCAGCTGTCAATTCTTCAGATGTTATCTTATCGAGTCCCTGTAAGAATTCGTGCTGAAGCGCTCTGAGATCGAGGGCTATAGCAATCAAGAACGTCAACGAAGGAATTCACGTTCGAAGTTTTGGCTTACCTTGACAAATAACATAAAGATAAGAAGAAATTAGGATCGAGAGAACTTCTAATGAATTGATCGTGGCGCGAGCAGAAATTAAAGCAAGCGAGCTAGAGAAAAGATTAGAAGAATGCACGATGATATCTTACAAAAACGACGTGCTTAACAGCTTGATTGTGCATCTCGGCAGATTGTATGTGCGTAGAAACGGGATTTGCCAAGTACCCAAGTTCAGAAACGTAGGCAGCCGTAGCAATATCAATTCCTTTTGCGTGATAGTCTAGGGACGGGTCGGTAGCCGCAAGAGAAGGAGGCAAGCCACGATTCATAGCTGGATTGATCAGTTCCGCGCACTGGCCGAAGAGGAGTTTTCCAAGATGGTGCAGACTAAGGCGAGTCTTCTCCATGGCATTGGTGACAGCCATAGCCTGAAAATTCCCTCCGTTATGAACTTTTCCAGTATCTCCATCAACCAAAGGGTTGTCCGTCGCTAAAAGAGGCTGGGATTGAATATATAGCAAGTATGCCACGCTAGATCACTTACTCGAGTTGGACTCGATGGTTAGGGTTTCGATAGACTGGAGAAGATCTTCAATTTGAGGCCCAATAAACTGAGGGGCGGTCCTGAGGGGATAGCGGTCTTGTCGGAGAATGCCTTGGTCCTGCTCGGCTGTGACTTCTTCTTCGTGTGTAACCGCAAACTTGCTTCCTTCCAAAAGATCCCAGATGGTTTTGGCTGTCTCTATCTAAAACGAAATATTGATTTAGCTAAATCAAACTGTAGAAATGAAGAGTCGTACCTGACCAGGATGAGGGCGAGCTATACAGTTGATAAACGGGTCGAAGGAACCGCGACAGCCTGCAAGCGCTTCAGTTCCCATCGCCGTGCAAACTTGAGATAGAATGGCCAAATGCACAGCGTCGTTTAAGGCAAGGCAGGCGACTGATGCCGAAAATGCTGTGCCGTTGAGGATCCCAAGGTGCTCCTTGGAAGCAAGTGGAATAGGCGAGATGTTGTGCGCCTCCAGGGCTTGTCGTGAGGAAACTATTTGGCGACCTGAAAAGGCAGCGGGGCCATCGAAGACCCTGATGGAAGGGTTTCCGATAAGAGTGCCAGCAATATAAGACAAGGGAGCAAGGTCTTTTAGTAGGAGGTCAGAGAAACAGAAAATCTGATTCAGAAAATATCACACCTCCAGATGCCGAAATAGTCCCACGTAAAGGAACGAGTGGAGTTATGTTGGCGGTGAGGAGCTCGCCCATTTTTTCAATCAGTTCCCATCTTACACCCGAATGGCCGCGTGCGAGCGAATTCATACGGATAAGAATAGCTCCTCGGACCCAGGCCTCAGGCATACTCGTAGAGCCGAGTGGATCCTGCAGTGGCAAGACCTCCAGAGGGTTTGTAGACGAAGGAAGGATGCCACTGTGCTGATGCTGAAGTAAAGCGTTGCCCAACAGGATTGGCTCATCAGTACGAGTGTCTGCGCTACCCCCAAACCCTGTTGACACGCCGTAGATGCTGGTGCCATTATCGACTTTGCAAGCTATCACCTTGCGAGACTTTGCAACCTTGGCTAACTTATCAGGTGATGTGTCGAGGGTGACAGACGCGTGGTAGCGCGACGCCGCTGTAACGGCCGCGATAGAAAGAGTTTGGCCGTCAACAACAACTGCTTGTCCGTTCCTGTAGATGAATATGAGCCTTCGTTTTTTCGGCAACGGAAAGATGCGCACTTATAACTTTCGAGTTCTTTGTAAGACTGGATGAATTTTTCGATGAGGCCTGTCGATTTGGGTTTGCTCGATTTTTGGGCAGACCGAGGAGACAGTGGACTCTTGCTGTCAAGGGAAGCGTGGGTGCTGACGGTGGTGATCTTTATGCTTGCATGATGATGTAAAAGTTGGGCTCCCGAGGACGACGAGCGACGAGGTGTAGGCTTTGCCCCAGAAGAAAGGATAGCCATGGATAAAGGTACGTAGAGGGTAGGAGAGTCTGGTACAGCTGAAGGCGATACCGAGTCATTGGAGTGTAGGCAGCTTATATACAATAAAATTCAAGCAACTTGAAGTAGTGATCAAAGATCTAAGTAAGAGGTTACCCCTTTCGCAACCAAGTCCTTGCAAAATTTACTGACTCACTCGCAAGTTACACTAGCTTCCACTCCCATTCTCATCTCAATCTCCTGGGGCTGTACCTGCAACTGCGGCCAGCGCGGAATCGACAACCTGAGTCACTCGGCGCTACATCATTCCTTGATTCCATGGCCTGTTACACCCTTGTGCTGTGCACCCACCAACGTCATGAAAGGGCACACTAGTTTTGAGGTCTTCGCTCTTGGGGGAATTATGTGGTTCTTTCCGTAACTCGACCGTAATGGTTTGTTGTTGTACAGAGAGTAACTGCATGCAGCTGGGTGTTTGTTGACAGTAGACAACATTCCTCTAGTCGTTCAATTGTTCTCTCGGCGTCGAAGTGTTGCCGAATCAAGTTCCTAGCTTTGCCTCAGCTAAATGAAATCCGTTTGGCGTCAACGACGGACCCCCGATCAGTTGCGGGTGCTAGTAAGGTCGATCGAAGTCTAGATGGAGTTGACTAAATTGTTTCTTGCGGCATTATCGTACAGCCTCTTATTTCCAGTTTTACAAGGATCATTTGGTGTGGTGGATGTGGACAATTCAAGAGTCACTCAAAAGTCACGCACTCAACGTTCTCGAGAAAGAGATTCAGGGCACCTCTTGACCCCCGAATGAGATCCTTATATACACGAAGAACGCCGAATAGAAGAAACACGAAGGGGGAGAAGTCAGCTTGGAGCGCCTTGGTCGGGTAGGCGCTCAATTGCATATCGTCGCTTTACGATATACATGAGTGGCACGCCAGGTATCTGACGTATCCGTCGGCGGAGCTCCCGATCACAGGTTGCAACGATGTAACACTTGTGAGCCGTTACCCTTTGAACCAAGCAATCGTCCGCGTAGGTGCCGGTGTGCGAACACCGCAAACGCTCGAATCTGGTATCGCGAGCCACTCTATTGTGAGACAGATATAAGTGGGAACTCGCTTGTATGGAGGGTCTGTTCTCACCGGAGAGCCACTCGGTATCGATGCCCCAATTTTTCCAGCTCAGCCATGACACAGTCAGTGACGCATGGTATGCCTGGAAAATAGGTGTGGATTGGTCAACAAGCAAGACAAGGTTTGAAGGCTCAAGGTGATTCACACTTGGCGTAGAGGCAATCCATCATCCCGCTCACAAGTTCCAGCTTATTTTGAAGACTGAAATTGATAAAATTGGTGTCGATGAGTACGCGATATGGAGGAACGAGGGCGGTGTTGTGCGCTAGGAATAGGGACGATGCGATCTGTGGCCTGCAAAGACACCATCAGAATGGGCGAATCAACAGAACAAGTTTGGTACTAACACACGACGAACCGCCTTGGCCCTGTCCTCCTCTTCTTTCTGCTTCTGTTTGAGTTGATTCTCCTTGCTGTAATCGACGTTTCCTTGAATGAAAAAGTTCACAGTGAGGGCAAACTTACAGCCGGATGTCATTGGGATTAAGCAATCGCTTGACAGTAGCGAACTTTCTGGTTTTATTTGCTTTACCCTGGATAAATAGTTAAGCATTCGCGGAATGAGAGAACTGTTAACTGTGCACCATAATGAAGACCAAAAGATTACAAGCTGTACAGCCACCTCAGTCCAGAAAATAAGTCAAAATAACGCGCCCAAATGTTCCAAGGTTGAACGTTTTGAACTTCCAACGTTCAGCTGTTGCGCAGTTGCTTACCCTTTCACTTTCCGTCCTTCCATTTGAAAAGGAACGATCAGGAGCATAATATGCTACAAAGCGAAGATAGCCTTCCTTCCTCCTATAAATATACCTGGTCAAAGGATGTAGAGCTGTCTCTCCCTGACTTCTTGACGAAGGTGAGTGTAAACAGGCTGTTGGCGTTTGTTTTACTCACCCATGCATTTAGTTTAAACCGTCAATGGTCCAAAATGACGGAACCAAGCCCGTGAGTCGTGTATCAATTCGAGACACAGATGAATAATGTCACTTTAAGTGGATATGGGTGAAAGGTTCTGATCCATTGGTAGAGGACGTGGGGGTTGAGGACGCAATAAAAGAAGCCTCGGACTATTGTGCGTTGACTGACTCTGGCACTCCTCTTTCTTGGTTGATTTTCTGGTTGCAGTGAATGAGGTTACAGAGAAAATCGAGAATGTCAAGGTCTGTTCCAGCCCTGATTCTATCTTTCCCTTCTCATCCCATTCTGACAGAATGACGAGTCCATACCTCTTCGTTCTAATAAGAAAACTGGGGCGAAGAGCAAGAAAGAGGTTCGAGAAAAGGTGGGATTTTTGTCGTGGTCTGAAGATATCATCCATAAAAGAAAATAGATACAAGCTGAGGCTAGCAAAAAGTTGGAAGAAATAGCGGTCAGCCGCGGATACTTATCTGGAAAGTGGTTCGTATACATCTTCTTCTACTGGCCCTTCTCAACTCAGCGATCACAGGTTGATATTTGCGCCATCGGACAAGGTCGACATGATATGGTCTAATATTGCAAGTTTGTGTCAGGTCACATCGGCTTCTGCCCAAACGCTGAAATGTCCATTTTAGCATCAATAGTTTCTGGACCTCTCTCCTCTACCTCAGTTTATCTAGCGAAAGTAGCAACGTCTCCTGATAGCGAAACTTCCAACGCTCAACATCTCATTTGTGTTTACATGCCCAATGTATACGATAAAGAAAGTGTTACCCAGGTCGGTAGTTTTCAGCCACCTCGCGTTTCATGCTCAGTTCTTCAGGTCATGAAGCTGCTGCTTCGCAACCATGGTGTTAACCTTAGTGGGGTTAAGTCAAACCTTTACACATCCATAGGTTTGTTTGATTTTTGATTTTTGAAAGATAGTATCCCAATTTAATGTGCTTATTTAGGAATCGACAGCAAACATGCAAGCGGCATCCAATCAACTGTAACTATGCCGCTTTCACTGGAAAAGCTTTCTTTTAGCTGAGAGGTCTCCTAGATTTGGAAAAATTCCACTTTAATTCCGGAACCAGAGTCCAAAGCAAGTTTTCCATTATGCACGCTTGTCGAGTCTAACGCTTTTACAAATTTAGGCCTTGAAGGATGCCTTCTTTGCAAACTTATCCACACCCCAAGCTGTTGTTCCCGTAAAATGTGATGTGCAAGCTGTGGAATTACCTACCACGTCAAAAGTCAAGCCAAAATTGAAATTGCGGAAAAAAGTCGACGATAACCCATTCGAATCCGATAACGAAGAGTCGGAAACGCTACCCGCCAAGAAAAGCATTGCCAACAAGGCGAAGAGGACTGAAACAGACAATAAAAAACCAGAAGAACCTCCACTATCACCTGAACCAAAGAAGGGTGGTGTGAAGGTAAAAGCAAAAAGAGCCAGTTCTAGTGGTGATGAGGACAACGGAGAAGAGCGACCGAAAAAGAAGCGAGCTGCAGCGAAAAGATGAAGCCCGTTTGGGGATGTACATACAGTAGACATTCTTGCAATGCATAACGTTGGTCCCCAACTTTTTCTATGCCCTGTGAGATTTATGCAATATGAAATGTGTCACAGCGTGAATATTGGAGTTGGTCTCCAGAAATTCTCATGCATTACGAGATTTTGCATTACTAGTATATGCATTGTGAGATTATACTATGTATGAGAATCAGAAAAGTAGGTAAATCGAATTGATCGCAACTTCATCATGTCAAACCGCGTTATGCATTGGGTCTGGCAGCCTATTTTTCTCCATTAAATGTCCGTCCGTCTCGATCAAGGGTGTAAGAGGAGAGGGTTGCTGGAGAGTGGGCGGTTGGGGAAAAGGTGATTGAGAGTCCGTTCGAGTTTCCACTGCGATCTTTTTTGAACGGGATCTCTGTTTTTTGGCTTTACGAGAGGAAATTTCAGCATCAGTGGCATCGTTTGTGCGACTTCGCTTTATGCCTCGCTTTTTTACCTGAGATTTGCGACGTGCTTTGGATTCATCATTGGAGGTATCAGCTTCATCTTCGGCCCTAGGCTGATAGGATAAGTCCGTAATAAGGCGCTTACTTCGGCGACTTTTAAGAGGCTTGGGGCCTGGAGGTCCCATTGACCCACCTTCGCCCTTATCAGAGGGCGATGGCCGCGGTCGCTTTGCTGAAGGGAACTCATAATCGGTCAAGTTATCTTCTGGACTGTCACTGTCACTGAGGTGGATAGTATTGATTGATTCTTTGTCTGAGTCAATCGCTTTCCTCCGAGCTGAAAATGAAGTAGAGGATCCAGCAACAGACGCGGGTGCCCTGGTCGACGCTGGCGAGCGAATTGAGTATCCAGGGGATCCTGCAAAGCTGGAGTAGTCGTGAGTGGAAGTATTTCTGGCTACACCCATTCTCTCTGAGCCACTTCGCCTAAGAACCTTGCGAGTAACTTCTTCACCTGGGCTTGGGAGATAGAAGACTTCCTGCTCGCGGAGAATGTCCAGTCCTACCAACTGCCTGAGTGTCCCAATTAAGTAGGCGTCAAAATCTAAAGTTTCAACATCTTTGACCATCCGTAAGCTGTCCTCATGTGTAGCGTCCCCATGATCTTCGATCTCCTCGTCCTCCATCAGTTCCTTATCATTGAGGGAGCACCCAGGAACCAGGAAACAAACACGAGGACCACCTTCTTCCTTTGGGACGCTAATTTTATGATAACGACAGTGGGATCGTGTCACTGGCGAATTTGAGGACTTAACATGGACTGGAGTCGGAGGCGGGGGTAGCGGGATGGCGGGCAATGCTTGTAAATTTGTGCTGGTCGCCAAGAAACTAGTCGATGTACTGGGCAGTTGCTCATCGATTTGAGAGAGTGAGGAGAACGAGGGACCTATAAGTGTCTGATGCTGTGGTTGCTGTTGCTTTGCTTTGGTGGACAGCAGCTGCAAGTTCTGTTTACCCTTTTGACCATGTGCATGAAAAAGAGGGTGAGGGGGGATGGAAGGCCGAGTAGCTATGGCGCTTGGCTTGTAAACAGTAGGTGACGGGTGAAATGTCATGGACATTGTGTCGCTTGCCGCAGAAGAAACGACGGATGAAGCAGGGGAATTGGTTTGATTGTCATGCTGGAAGAACTTAGCCGCTGAGCTGACTCCCGAACTTGACCAACTTGCTGTTGAATTCAGAGATGGGTTGCGAGCTTGCTTTTTGCCAGCGCTGCTACCCTTTCCTTTCCCTTTGGGTCTGGGATTTACCCGGATTGTTTCCTCGTCTGTGTCCTTGTCTACCACATTTGCTTTCTCCTTCGCCGACTTGATCACGTCTGTGGACGTGGATTGTAGAGTACGCGTTAGTCGGGAAGGCTTCGGAGAAGAGCTACGTTTTCTCTTGAGACCGTGGCCAAAAGTGTAAACATCGTCAACATCAAGGGGATTAGCAGGCAAAGCCTGTGGTTCAATCTCTTGTAAAAATGAGCCAGTTTGTGAAGCCATGCTTGGGGTGAAAGTGATGCCGTTCTGTGGAGCCCCGTTTGCCGGAATTGATGTGGCGATGGGGGACGACCTGGTGTTCTTTGTTTGAGCTGAGGGGGAACTTGGCAATAGGAAGAACGTACAATGCTACTTCGGTCAGACTAAATTCTTCATGATTGTCATCCCCTTGTGCAGAAACATAATCAGTTGCCATTGACTTGAACGGATCCTCATCTGCAGCACGATCTACGACGCTTGCCTGAGACATTGTTATCAAATTTCTGTCGAACTCTGAAGCATGGGCGCTGTCTGCGTCTGATATCCTTGTCGAGGGTAGCAGTTCCGTTGTGTCAAGGAAAGACAATGGAGACTCTGGTGCAGCTTCGCTCCAAAGGCCTGGTTCTATTGGATACTGCAGTTCAGAGTCTTCAACATTACTAGTATCGTCGGGAATGTGGTTGAGATAGATATCCTCCAAATTTTTGTCAAGGGTTGAAGATGACGACATCGAGTTGTCTTGCGCCCTGTCCTCTTCTTCAGGAGCTTCGTCCTTTAGTGCGTCAATGAAGCTAGCAATGCCAGGGGTTGACAGGCTGTAGGGGTAGGGATCATTGCATAAAAACAATGCCGCAGGCTTGGGAGTTATTATCGGCCCCTTTGACACGGATGGTGTCGTGAGTATACTTGAATCTAACACGGATGTTGCCCCGGTTTGTAAGATATCCCTGACGTTCAGCCTAGTAGATTCTTCCCATGGATTAACTCAAGGTGCAACAAGCAAAAATGAAGGGCTTACCAGGTCCCGACGTCGGCTGCTCATCGCCAACGAAGTCTGTTACTCGTTGACAAACGCCTGGGGATGACGGAGATTTTGACAAGTAAGCAGGTTGCTCGCCGTTAGGTTTGGGCTCGATAGACGTAGGTGCCATGGAGTCAGGCTCGGAGGATGTCGCGAAGCCTAAGGATGCAGCTGGTAAGGTTGGTTCCTTGGTTAAGGGTGCAGGAGAGTCCGTGGCATCGATGATAGTGGTGTCCTTCAAGGTAGCAGACTCAAGAGAGTCTTTTTCCTTGGAAGCCTCAACCTGATGTGCATCAGGAGAAGAAGGAACTTCGGTTTCCAACGAAATAAATAGCTCTTCTGCTTCAGATACTGGAGATTTAGCATTGAAGTGCTTCAGATCGTCTTTTGGATCGACGCATATGACTCTTATGTCGGCCACCTGATCAGGGGGTTCCTGTTGAGGAAAATCAGTGCCATTCGCATTCCATCGTGCAAGTTCAAAAGCTTGCCTCAGTAAGCCGCGCCTCGGGATCAGTAAAAGGCTCTTCGACGCTATAACCGAAGTCTACGTCGTTTTCCTGTCGAAGATCAGTGCTGACTGATAGAATATCAACGTCCAAATCAGGCTCTCCCTCCGCGTCCTCGCTTGTAACGCTTCCTTCATCTTCAATAACCGTATACCCGGGAATAGTAATTTGTTGAGTTTCTACCTTAACACCTGCGGAGGATCTATCAAAAGGGTCACTTTCACCCAGGCTGGGACCTTGATCTTGGTCTTGGGACGGTAAAATCTCTGGTGGTTTACGCGAAATGCCCAGTAAATCGATAGATTGGGGCGGCTCGGAAGATAAGGCTGGAAGCTGCTCAAATTCTTCCATCACTTCGTCACCGTAGCCTGATTCGCCAGGAGTTATGCAGATATCAATCGCTGAATTCAAATAATCAAAAATAATCAAAAAGGATATTTGAGAGGAGAGTCACGAGCCACTTACCAGTTTCCTCCCGTTCATGCACAACAGAAGTAGTCTCCTCTTTCATTAAAATCTCTTCATCCTCCTTTGGCCGTGCTTCTACTTCAGGTTCCCTCTCTGAGAGCAGGACATTCTCAGAATCCTTCACGTTCTCGTCCTCACCGCTAACAGCGACATCTTCCCCATTATGGTGAGCATCTACTTTGGAAAAAATTTCCGTGACAGTTTCGTGAGGCGCTGTAACAGGCGCCTGCTCAACGGCCTCGACTGACTTTGACATGGCAAAGATCTTGGCATTTTCTTCTGTATCGATGAATTGTGTTGAGACTATCTTATCCTCTGACAGCGGGGCCGCAGGCAAAACAGGTGATGGTAGATCCGAGGTTGCCGCTGTTTTTTCTTTCTGAGAGGTTAATGCGAATAGATGTGATTGTTGCACGACAACGAACCTTCATGTGCCGGGGTCGCCTCTTCGCTAGCTGTTTTCAAACCAGTACCCACATCGTTGATGTAATCAATACCCATCTCTCCTGCGGGGCTAGCTCCAATTTCTATTTCTATTCTGTCCGCAAGGGGGGATGAGGGAACAAGATTGTCGGATTCAAATTTTCCCTCGTTATCGCATGGCCTCGCCTCCTGCATGGAAGTCTCAATGCCAGGTGTAGACTCCTCATCCGAATCGACAATAATTACTTCCACAGCTTCCGATTCCTGCAATGGAGACATGGTACTCGCCGTTGGGACAAGTGGTTCGCCAGCAACGTCGTAGCCCACCTGACTCGTTCCCTCCGTCGCCCCATCCCCGTCTTCCAAGATTGCGGAACCTGTTGTTTCGCCATTGTCGGTGGTCATAATGAATCGACTCGAGTCTTCACCTTCCTCCCCTAAATGATTAGGGTCCACACTTTGACCAGGAACAAGGTTGATGTCGCCTCCAGCATAATAATCCTCTGCATACGTTTCAGGACCTGCCCAGGGATTGGGTATCTCAACCACCGGGAAAACTTCAGGGTTAGAAGCAGAGTTTGATGGGAAGGCTGCCCAGTCGCGCGTCAGCCTTAACTATTAACGTGGATTGGGTTTTTTTCTTACATGTATCCTTGTCTGCTGGTTGAATATCATCCTCTTCATGAATTTCATCGACCTCAGGTTCTTCCAAAAAATGAGGGTTCGGATGATGCGCATGCATCACACGCGCGTCGCCACCAGTGTAAAAGTCCTCGGCATAGGTTTGCGGACCTACCCAAGGATCAGGAAGTTCCACAGGCAACTCATCTTGTTCTGTGTCGTGAGGTGGAAACGCTACCCATGATAGTTAGTCACTGAATTCGAGTGAAAGAAACCAGCGACCTACAGGTGTCCGATTTCAATGGCTGCATGTTATCCCCCACTGGTTGGTCTGTTCCCGGCTCAACTTCAGTCTGCTCAATGCCAGCCTCAGCATCTGCTTGAACCGGTCGGCGGACGTCGGAGGGACTAACGAGAGGCTGAGGGGTGCCCATATCATGTTCTTCATTATCAGAATGCTCTCTTTCAGAATCGTCGAATTCCGCCTCTCCTTGTTCTCGTCCCCCCTGTTCGTCCTCTTCAAAAAACTCGATAGTGCCAGCATGCTTATAGTCAGCCAGTTCATCGTCAAGAATGAGCTCAATCACTTCTTCCGCCTCAAGCTGCGCCTCCCTACGCTTTTCAGCTTCGTCATCGGACTCGTTGCAACTTGACAGGAGTTCATCTCCACCTTCTTCCTCTCCCTCGTCATCGCCGCCATCATCATCATCTTCCTCATCCACGACGTACCGCTCAGATTTTACCCTGGGGTTTACAAGAAGATGATGCGTAGAGGTTTGCCCTTGTTTCCAATAGTCTTCAGTATCCAAGGATGCCGCCTCATCATAAATGTGTGATAATTCATTTTCGTCATCCCCATCGTCGTCGTCGTCCACCCCTTCCTCCTCCTCCTCTGAGCTAGAGCCTAACTCAATAGGCTGGTCGCGATTGCCAATCCCGAGTCCGGGGCCCTCCCTTGGATCGCGTGCTTTGCCTTTTCGAACAACGCGCCTGGCTTTAATTTCTGCAAAAGAATCATCGGCAGGATAATCGTCAAGACTTAAATCCACGGTGATGTCTGGATAACTGAGGCTACCGTCCTCCTGCGGAGCTGTAACTTTTGGAGGTTCCTCATCTACCTGGCCGAGAGCCTTTCGTAGTGCGCTTGTAATTCCACCAATCCACGCATCGAATTCTGGTTGAGTGAACTTATCATAGGGATTGTGGATTGGAGCTCGCGCTAAATTTTGGAATTGTGAAGTGTACGCCGAGACTGGAAGAGGTGTTGGATGGGGAGCAACGGGTACGCGGGGCGTAAATTGGTACGGAGACGACATTGGTGGGAAGCGATACTTATAAAGGTTTGTGCAACAGGCGTGGATGACATTGACATGACCGTCACAAAATTCACGTGTCTACGTGGTAAAGCCACGTGATAGTCACGTTTGTAACTTCGTTACTTTGTACCAACTCAATACTTAATGCATAATGGCTGGACTATCAACGGGAACTTTGGATTCTTTCATAATCTCCAAACGGCCCCAACCAGATCCTGTCTTCACCTCTCAAGAGATCCGTGATCGAGGCTCAATTTTTGTTGCTAATATCTACCATGCCTCTTCTCCAGAAGAAGCGAAAGCCCGCATCAATCACCTCAAGTACATCCTCCATGGGCCTAAACCAGCCACCCACGAGATAGCAGCATGGAGATGTATGGTTTTGAAGTGTGGTCGCACCGGTTTGGAAGGTCCCGATGACTTTGAGCTCAGGACGGGGAGTACCGATGACGGCGAGAGTTGGGCAGGGGGTAAAGTGTTGAAAGTGTTGCAAAACCAGGCCATCATTGATGCCGTCGTCATAGTTAGTCGCTGGTAAGTATCACTGATCTATCACTTGTCCATCCTAACAATGCCTAGGTATGGAGGGTCGATGTTGGGTCCCGTTAGGTTCTCTCATATTGAAAGATGTGCGTTAGAAGTTTGCCAGGCCTTCAAACGATCTGAAGAACTGCTGGAAAATATCACTACTCTACAAACCTTAGACGTCCTACTCGACCAGCTCCGAAGCGAATTGGCACAGTTGACCCATCCCGATTTGTCAACACCAGCAGACCTTCAAAGCACTAGAAAGCGGCCCAATTACACCGACCTGGACGTGTCCAAGACTAAGCGTCTAATTCGAGCTCGCGAGAATGCGGTGAAGAGCGTCAAATCTCTTATTTCCAAGCACAAAGAAGTCCACCATGAAATGGAGACCCTTCATACAAGCACACAGCCCACCACCATTGCTGCGCGCGGAAACAGAACCTCTCCCAATCGCCTCATACTTTCAACTGATACCCCGGTCAGTCTGCCCTCGGTTACGCATACCTCCTAAAACTGAAAGCTACTACGTCCGTGACGTGTGGCTGAAAACCTGATATTTTGGTGTCCCTGGTCGCGGGTGTGCTTTTCGGTGGATAGCCAACACTGCGGATTCGGACCCACTATAGGAGGCGCATTTTGAAATGGTTTGGTAGTTCCCAAACGGTATGGGCTACGGTTTCCAACAGGTCCAGATTGAGTCGACTACGAAACAATGAATATTTTTTTCTAAAGGGTCAAAAGACGCAGCGACTTGCGGCCCATCGTGGTTTCTTCAACAGCACAGCTGCCACTGACAACACCGCCCCAAGCAGGGAAGATTGCGAAGCGAGATAATTTGGTCAAAGATTTATCAATGTCCAGTAAGTCTCAATGCGTAACCAGTGTTGAGCGTTGAAATCTTAGAATTTCTAGGTTGTCCGATAAAAATAAAAATAGCTCTATCAGGGTCCAGATTATGGTATATGCACATCTCCCTAGCTCGTCCAAATTAACCGACATACAACTATTTGGCACCCCCATACCGCGCCTTGCGGCCAATATCAAAGGGAACATATTTATATTTGATCATATGTCTATTAAATAAAGGTTGAATAAACGGAGGAGCTTTGGGCAAATGGAGAAACGCACTGAATTTGTCTTCGCATAGTCAGAGCAAACAACACGAAGAAGTAAACGACGAGGATTGGCCAGTAAACGGGGACATCGAAGACATCTGAGAATGAGCAAAAGAGAGCGATGATAGTTGCACGAGTAGACGAGAGCCTATCAACAGGGTTAAAGAACTTCAAATTTGTGTTGGCAAAGAAGCAACGATGCTTACCAGAATTGCCATTCAGGTAACCGCCTTACGAAGGGTCTAAACTCATCATCTCGCTGAGAGGGGAGGGGGCTTATAGCGGGATCTCCGCCCTCCTCAATTTCATCAGCCATAAGATCATCCTGGAGCGAGGGGTCAAATTTCGGCTGCAGAAAGGCGAGCAAAAGATTCAGGAGATAGATGGCGTGGGCGTCTAGAAAAAAAAAGAGAGATTGTGTAGATAAAGATAACGCGACAAGATGGTGACGCACAGCATACTAAGAGGAGGAGTGATTTTTTTTTAATAAAAAAAATGAGCCATTTGTGTTCGCACTAGAAATGGGACATACCAATGTACCACTATGAAGACGTGTCAGCTCAAAGAAGATAGGAAAGATAAGAAAGCTGACCCCTTGAGCTAATACAATCCTTATAAGAAATAAGACCAACAAGCCAGCAGAGGCGAGCCAGCGGTTGAGCATGTGGGGCGTCCAGCGGTCAAGAGTCTGCTGGTATAGGCGCTGAATTTTCGCATATTGCGCTTGCAAGTTTTGTACAGGGGAGGGCTCCAAACCAGAACCAGAGTCGGACATCATAGTTGTCGTTAACGTTCAGGTAAGCAGAACAGAGTTGAACCTTGGTTGGAGTTGGGTTGGACCAGAGTGGACACTGACCACGCCTGGGACTTGGACACAACGTTGAACGACGCTGTTGCCAATTTTTATTTAGGCGGAGATCGAAAACAATCACAACTTGCCTTTCAATGTGCCTCGTACTTCAAATGGAAGCTGTTCAACTAATCTGCAAACACATTCTCGCCCATCGTACAACCGTTCCCAAACCTCTTTTTGTTGCCCTTCAAGGACCACAAGGCTCAGGAAAGTCTTATCTGTCTGGCCTTGTACAGCAAACGTTATCTGCATCTCCAAACAATCTGCGGATCGTTGTCATTTCAATAGATGACCTCTATCTCCCCCACGGCGATCTCATCTCCTTAGCTTCGTCACATCCAAACAACCCACTTTGGCAAGGTCGCGGTCAGCCGGGCACGCACGACGTCGATCTCGGTATCCGCGTCTTGAATGCCCTTAAACAAGGCATCTCTGTCGAGATTCCTCGATTCGATAAAAGTTTGTTCAATGGAGATGGCGATCGATTACTGATGGATGGCTCTGGCGCCATCGTCTCTCAACCGCCACTTGTCGATACTGTTATTTTGGAAGGCTGGTGTGTTGGCTTTAGACCCATCCCTTCAGTCGACCTTGATCGCAGATGGAACGGAATTTGGAAGGAAGAGAGAGAGAAGCTAAGTCTCACCGAAGAGAAAGTAGGAAAAAAGATTGACGTGGAGAACCTCAACGATAAACTAAAACGATACGCCCCTCTCTGGACTTTCTTTGATACTTTTGTTCAGGCATGTAATTTATCTTCGCTACCTCACGCAACCTTCCAATATTCAAATCAGCTCAAAGCCACTCCACCTCCATCTACTTCCGAATCTCAATATTCTATTATCTATGAGTGGCGTCTGGAACAGGAACGATACATGAAAGAACAGAATGGTGGCCGAGGCATGTCGGATGCTGCAGTAAAGTCGTATGCAATCCCTTTTTATCAGTTATCCTCGTGTGGTACCTCTCATCCTCGACCAGATTTGTAGACAGATATATACCTGGCTACGTCTTTTTTGGGGATTCCTCGCCGCTCGGTCTCGACCAAGGCCAAAAAACATTGGGAAGGACCTTGACCTTGTTCCTCGATAGAATGCGGAACGTCACAACGTCATTGACATCATAATCTAGGACATATTGTTCTGATTCTACCTTGGCAACCTCAACCGGCTTGCTTCGCGGTTAAGAGAGCATCAGGAATCGCTTGCTGTGTTGTGAACAATTGGGGGCTTCAACGGTTCTTTTGGAATGTCAGTGCATAGTTACATTACAACGTGTTGCACTTAGACTTTACAGCCCTATAATGGCTCAAAGTTACAGTTATCAAGGTATCGATAGACCGTTTCCACAACAGTGATTTATTTGCTTTTGGAAACACTACCCACAGTCATTTGGCAGGCGCTGCCTTCCCGCTTGTTGCACTCCTGGTAAGGTTGTTTGCATATACCCTGAGGCTCCACAACTGAACAAAATCACAAAGCGAAGTGTTGTTATATCTGGTCTATCAATACCTCGATAGCTGTATTGTTTCTCCCATCTTGATGGAATCACAGTATTAGGCAATCACTTTTGAGTGAATATTAGCAATTCCAATCATGTCCGCATACGGCGAGATAAGACGAGGCTCGACTTCAAGCACCATCATTCTCCCTTCAACAATATGGGGATTGAAATCCCATGGTTCCGACTCAGACGGCCGTATAACTGTACACCATTTGAACCTTTCCACCGCACGTCAACTCCCCGGGTTATTGGACTATCTGAATAAGATCTTCGCGAATGAGATTAAGAATGGACAGACGTACCCCCAAGAGGAGGAAATGGGACAGGCAACGTTTGAAGCCTATTTCTTTGCGGCAGACGTCTTTGTGGGAATTTTCGGTGGCTTATCCATGGAGTGCATGGTCGAAGGTGGCAATGCTGAGGTGGATATTGATGACGCAAGAGCAACAAGGAGCTGGGAAGAGTGCGTAGCTGGGTACTATTATGTGAGCCAGTGACATATGTAACCTGCCACCAACTGAACGTCCAATTCATTAGATCAAGCCTAATTACCCTGGGCGTTCGTCGCATGTAAGCAACGTCAACTATTTAGTGGCTGTTGGTGGTACACATTGCCTCTCTAATTTTCACAGATCTGTAACGCCGGCTTTGTGGTACCACCGAATCGCAGAGGAAGTGGTCATGGCTTCACGCTTGCAAAGTCATTTCTTTACTACGCCCCCCTGCTCGGATATCGGGCAAGCATTTTCAATCTAGTCTACGTGAATAACACCGCATCCGTTAGGTGAGTGCGATGTTGTCATTTGAGGAGCTCTTTCCGGTGAATGCTGTGCAGAATATGGGAACGGCTTAATTTTATAGAAGTTGGGAGAATACCCGGGGCCGGCCGGATCCAAGGCAAGGATGGTAACGAAGATGAATATGTGGATGCATTGGTATTTTACAAGAGTTTTGTTGTCTGATTATCGATTCGGTTGTTGTATGTAAGTACGGCCGTTTGAATCAATGTAACACAGTAGTGATGGTGAGTCACACGTTGAGTGGGCTGTGCATGACAGTTCCAGTGCCAGCCAGTTACTGCTTGTACGGGCATCCCTGGAAAGGCAGGAACATCACCTTGACAGACAGAAGATAACCAGGTGCAAACCAGGTGGCGGTTATAAAACTGTTGCTCTTTTCTTACCTTCCCTTCAGAGGTATTTGGTTTTTTCAACCACCTTCCGCCTTCATCCTGCATGGCTACCGCCCATCCTTATCCCTCTGCTGCCGATCCAAGAAAACACCCTCCCAACGCTCGTCCTCGCAACTACCAATCAGTACCTCCCGTGAGTCCACAGCATTTCTCTCTGGCCAGCTCTACTCACAGGTATCACAGGCCCCACAGGCACCCTCCTCCAAGGCAGATCCTTTCTATGGTCACGAACCCGTCGCCCGTCTTTGCGCGCGCTTCATCACACATCTCTTCACATGCCCTGAATACCCTCCCTCGTCGACACATTCGCAGCAAAAGCTCCCCTACTTCATTGCCTACGCTCTTCACCGTACCAAACTGCATCCTTCTGTCACCTATGCCTCTCTGGTTCTTCTTCAACGACTCAAAGCCCGTTTTCCAACCGCCAGAGGATCATCTGGCCACAGGCTATTTATCTCTGCGTTTATGATAGCCTCTAAGGTCATTTGCGACGACACCTACTCGAACAAATCCTGGAGTATTGTGGCCCAAGGCATGTTCAATCTTCGAGAGGTCAACCAGATGGAGAGAGAGATGTGCAGTTATCTGGACTGGGAGCTCACCGTTGACAATCCCATCCTCGGTAATTTCGAAGCGGCCGTGAACAGGGATTTCTATGAGAACAGGGCATCATACCCCGACTATCCGCTCGCTATGGTGTCGAAACGTGCCGCGAAAGCTGCCTCTTCTTCTTCCGCTACTCCCATGCCCGAACCCAATTCTACAACGAGTCCGATCCCCAACTTCGGCGAGCAACGGAATGCTTCACCGGCGAAGCCCCACCCGGGGCACCCAAGCCACATACCTAAGCCAAGCAGTGTCTCTTCCTGGGGAAGCGCACCAAATACGCCTGACACCCCATCGCCGAGCTATTCAAATTCGACGTCCCCTGCCTCATCTGCGTCGCCACCAACCCCAGTGGGCGGTGAGGATTACAGCGCCAAGATCCGCGGCGTGGACTCATCCCCGATGTTTACAATTACCGATATTATGCCGCCTGTCCATCCTTTAAAGGGTCAAATGTTTGCTTTCGCGCATCCCTCGCGGTGGTGACTCGGCCTGGGCGTCCCGTTTTGCTGCTCGATTTCCCCTACAAGCTTTCCCTTTTACTCCAGCGGTTATCCCTGCATAATCTCGCACGAGCATCAATCATTGTACACTTCCACATCGGACCTTCTTTCAGAGATACCCCCAATCAAACTATATCCTGCAATCTTTTTATTTACAGCATCCTATGTATCTTTTGTTAAGGAGGTGCAAAGTTACTCCTTGTGCTTCATTTTGCCTGGATATGTTGACTTCCTCCTTACATACCTCACATTCTTTTGCGATTGGCATCCATGTTACAAACTGCATAAAAACAGAGAAAACGTGCTTGATCAAATGTTCCCCACTGTAACGGTTGCCACTTCCTCTCCCACGTCTATCTCCACTTGTTCGATAACAACAGTTTTCCGAGGTGGGCCCTTACAGCAAACGTGCTGTACACATGTTTTTGAAGCGCTAATAGATTCTGTCAATCAATCACATCGTGACCAACAGGAAGTTCTGATAGAACTGTTACCACGTTCCTCTTTAAAATAACAAGGAACCCCAAAGTCGATCGACTGCTGACTCTTCTGAGTTGATTCCCCGGGATTAGGCAAGGTGGTAGCGGAACAAAAATCCGCTGTCCCCGAAATTTTTTTTTGAACATCCGAAATTTTTTTGACCGAAGGCAGCTACACAACGGCCAGCAACGGACTTGATCGCAGCCACACAACGTTTCCCTACGAGACAACCAAGAGTACCCTATGTGCTATCGATTGACGTTTGTTGATTGATAACTTGAATGGCAATTAATCACAAATAGTCCTGAAGTAGCTCTTCCCTGAACTTTGCCTCAGCCGCCACAGTCCGCATAACGCCCCCATGTTGTTTACCTCGTTGCGTCGGTTCACCTCAGGTTCAGTCCCACCGCGCGTTTATATGCCATTGAAGCCCTGCGCAGGTGTTTCCAAACGGTACATGTCTGCATGTTGGACTAACCTTTTAAATATTTTTCCATGTAGCGACTCGCGAGCAATCATTGCACAAGCAAATGAGAACCAGGCGTGTTGTGACCCCCCCTAACATCAAGTGCACAAACTCCTTCGCCTTTTCCCCACGAAGGCAGAAGGGCCATTATGTTTTATTTGCCTAACGCTCTACCAGCTGCTAGCAACATCTAATTCTGCGTACTTGAGTCTTGCATCTGAACACCATACACAAGCTCCTCATGGACTTTGACTCAAACGATGAACAGCGTGAGGCAGAGGCGACGATGCTAAAGCTCAAGGTGAGCCCGCTCTCATTTGATGAGTTTCTAGCCTTTTTGTATCAGTAGTATCACTAGTAAGTAGTTGCTTGAACCAAGCATGAACAGAGGAAACAAAAGTTATTCATTGCATTAAGAGGGAATCGAACCCCCGGCGGGTCGACACAATGTCAATGGCAACGACCCAGGTTACCACTACCCCATTAATGCCGATGAAAAGTTGTAAAACAATATAGACAAAAGTAATAGATTGGAAAGCATCGGAGATTGAAAGTATTCCTTGGTTCGTCCGAGTCGCTGACTCTGTCTGTAGTACTTGACCAAGTACCAACTCTATCCCTTCCCTATATTCCTCAAACATGCCTTTCGGTCTAACCATTGGCACAGAACGGGCAGCTGCTCTTCAGGTGCGTTTTAATCTCTTCCAACTCCTCGCCTCACAGCTCATGTTTTTCTCCAGCAATCCATCCAAGATGAGCTCACAAGACGAGGGTATAGTCCAGATGCTGGCAAGTTATTGTTCAGCTGCATCACCCATATCTTTTCTTAACTATTCGCTCCTTCAGACCCAGTCATGGCTGAATATATAACCATTATGGTTATCAATAATAAAACGGCGGGTGAGTTCCTTTCTGACCTTCGTTCAGCCAGTTTTGTTTGACAGCGCCCTCAGTTCAGATAACAAGTGAACTAGAAGATTGTATGCTCTCCCCTCTCTTTTCTTTGCCAAACGCTTACCTTTTTTCCCATTCAGTGATCGGTGCTGACTTTGGTATGCCCCCGTTACATCTATGTAGTAGACTTCTGAATTTTTTGGGTGTAGATGCTAGTTTCACCGATTGGCTGTTCGCGGAGGCTGCGAAAGGCGTTGCAGGTCCCGACATAGTTCCCCAGTCTCCGCCAATCAAAGCAGACGCAAGCGATCCAGGACCCTCACGAGACCCGCCTCCCCATATCTCGAATGACTCGTCCCGCAAGGCTCTCGGTGCCTCTCGTAGCGGGGTTTATCAGCACGCTATCTCTCAAGCATTTCCCCCTCCCACCTCCCAGAAGCGAACCTCTTCCGCCCGTTCCCCTTCCCCTAGCCATCCAAACAAGTCAAGACGCACTGACCTGCCTACCGGTCCAAGAGCCATGCTCCGCGACGCACCGTCAAATTCCAATACAAACCCCCAGCCAAACGCCCGCAGCTTACTGGACCGCGTTGGTGGTCCTGCGAATGCTTCAGGACGGAGTAATGGTTCGGGTGGGTTTGGTCGTGATGAGATTCAGGCACGAATCGACAACATCGTGAATGGTTCTCCTGACCCTAACATGATGATGGCGGGGTTCCCTGGCATGGGTGGTATGGACATGAATGTGATGGCCGCAGCTAATATGGCAAATCCCATTATGCTGCAGGAGATGATGATGAATCAAATGGCCTTGATGGCGCAAATGGCGTCGTCGATGGGCATCATTAACCCCAATACAGGCCAATTTGGAGGACAAGGGTTTCCAATGCAGAGTGGTATGCCAGGGGATATGGGCATGTTTCAAAATGGCACAAACACCGGTTTTCATGGTCACCAGATGGGTGGAAATATGAACAATAGTGGCATGAACGGGTCAGCGAGAGGTCGAGGTACAGGGAGAAGTGGGAGGGGTGTGGGCAGAGGCAGAGGAGGAGCTGTTAATGGAGCGTTGACCCACTCATCTGTCGCTCAGGAGGCTGCCTTACCCCCATCAAGCGAATCGATTGCACCAGAGCCTCCCGTCATTGCCGCTCCAACTCCAACCAATCCTGCACCCGTTGCTGGCCCCCTTGCGGCGACTCTCGTGGCGGTTGGTACCCCGGTTCCTCCCCAACGTTTAGCTTATGCCATCCCAGAGCGACCGCAATCCCCCACCTTGTGCAAGTTTGGGCTCAAATGCACAAATGCACATTGTCGTTACTCTCACCCTTCGCCTGTGGCCACAGCAGAAAGTGGTGTAGTGTTGAGCAACGATCCGTGTGAGAAAGGCAGGGATTGTAAGGATAAGGATTGTATCAGAGCCCATGTTAGCCCAGCTGTTCTTAACCCACAAGGTGCGTTATTCTCTTTGCTCAAAACCCGAGCACTTACTGATCCATCGCGTCGTAGCCGAGACATCCGTACCAACATCCAGTATTACGTCTTCTCACCATCATCCCTCCAATCCGACACTATGTCGTTTCGGTCTGGCTTGTACCCGACCTGGCTGCACATTCTCTCACCCTCCACGCGGCGCGCAAAGCACTCACCTGGCTACTCAGTGCCGCTTCGGCGCCGGCTGCACGCGTGCAGCATGCCACTTCCAACATCCTGAGGGACGAGTCCTCCCAACCACTTTTCATCGTGGTATATCGACGACGAGTCCCATCGTGAACGTACAGGCGCCTGAAACCGGATCTATGGGTGGACCCAGCCCGCATAGGAGCGTTACATTCAACAATCCAGCCGGCTCGGGAGCAGGAGTTAAAGAGAAGCTTGAAAAACAGATGAAAGAAATTCAAGATAAGAAGATTGAGGTTGAGAGAGCAGTAAGGGAGGCGGAAGCCGCCGCAGGAAAGAAGGATGATTCCAAGCCTGTTGCCATTACTGTGTAAAGTCTGGGCCAGGTAGAGGATCCAGGGATATCGTTATTTTCATCATCATCGCGACCTCTCCTTTCAGCAATTTCAAGCCAGCGAACAAGCTCTGACAATCGCGCCTGGCTTGTTCATTTTTCCTTTAGTGTTCCTATGTAGTCTGCTTTTCGTACTGATAGTCCTTACACATGTTGTAACAGCTGATTAGTTGTAGCTGAAGGGGGGAATGGCATCACAGCTCTTGCTGAGCAAGAAAAGGGCGACGTATTATTTCCTGCCTTTTTCCTCATGTGCCTTCAGTCTGAGTGTGCAAACGGTCGCAACTTGGAGGCAACACTGCCCAGATGATTCAAACACAAAATGTACACCCTTCATAATGATAATGCAGTCACAAACTGACAGGGATATCTACAAAATCTCAAAACCATCTTGACCAGTAGCTAGCTGAGCCCCCTTTGTCCACCGACAGCTTGATTTTGTCACCTTTGTCTAGGTCCTTGAACTAAATAAATTAGAATCAGATCAGCCAAAGGGGTTAACGGCCGAGAAAAGATTACGAACTGTAAGCTCTCGAGTTCTGTGTAAACTCTCAATCTCGTCTATACGACTTCTGACTCCGTCCAAGACATCGTCAAACCCATCCGCTTCGACAACTTCCTGCGCTGCTTGAAGAATGAGCATAGAATCAGGTCGGACGTCGTGATGAATCTTGAACAACAGTAGAGGAATTAGCAACATTTTTGGTCATTTTAATTCAAGAACTTACGTCGATAGCAATGATATTAAGGCGATCTAATTCTATGTATGAAAAAATGCATGAGAAGAGTGGTCCATAGTAGATATCGGAGCCCACCTTCTAGAAAGTCAGCTCGGGTCATAATTTCGCGGCACTTCCACTGAGAGCGTGTTTTTAAAAAAAAGGAAATTTGGAGACGTTCCGACCCAACATACGTAGGGCAACGAAGGAAGTGGGAGGGTTTCTCCACCGTCCACTTCACCAGCAGCAAATTTGACTTCTCGCTCTTTTTCTTGCTCTTGCCTCAGTTTTACGAACTCGCGAAGCAGTAGCCATGAACATGAGCTCCGTTTTTGCTGAAAGAAATCTTAAGGGAGGTCACAACGAAGGACTGGATTGAGATATACCTCATCCATCACGTCGTCGTCACAATCAGGTATCAAACCTATGCATTCTATTAATACGGGCATTACAAAGGCTAGATATGGCTCACCGATTTGACTGAGAAGCCAGCCCTGCTCCACCCGAAGCATATGTTTCGCCATCGCAATCATATCCTCCGCTTTTGAGACCTTTGAGATGGCGTCAGGAATGTCATGGATGAAAGGGATAGAATTACCTTGTTCAAGTACGAAAGCCTTCCGCCAACGAGATTGACTACGCGTTGAATGGTTTCCGGATCTTCCATTAAACGCCCAGTACTTTTCCGTATACGAGTGGCGGCATGCCGAGCTTCCCTTGTGTCGAGATCATAGATGGAAAGGACCTAAAAACAAAGACTTGTTCAAAATATGAGATAAATCTGAGCAGTCGAGCCGTACGTGCATCCGACTCCCGTTCTTCCCTGAGCAAGGTTCAGGATGAGCGAAATTTGCGTAATGTGACAACGAACTCACGCATGACATGAAATGGCCAGAAGTCATCCCTTGCAACTCATAAGAGAGGGTCCAAATGGATATCTTCTCAACTCACGAGGTGAAAACAAGCGTCAAAATACCTAAATATGATCTTGAGCTGAATGACAGAAGAAAAGGAGAAAGACTGCTGACCACTTGCTGCCCATGCTTCTGCTTTTTGCTGCAGTTGAAGGATCATATTTCTCCCTGCTTCATCATTTTGAAAGTAATGGATATTGTTGATGATCAAGACCCAAGGGCGACCTCTCTTGTGCGCAGAATGAAGGGCCACCTTCTCTAGCTTGTTCATGGCTAGATGACGACGTCAGCAGTTGTGTTACGAGGCAAGAATCCATATTACCTCGCTCGATGTCCAAAGCAGGTCCACCTGTTGGCAGATAATCAGTTACTTCTTCGACAGAAATACGTGAATGAAGCGCACCTTCCCGAGGATCACGTCGTTGGAACAGCCCCGTTTGGGTATCTTCGTTGAACTCGAAATTCAAGGCCTTGCCCAATCGTAACCTAAACACCTCAAGATCTGGGTGGGCATCGCACATCGACACTCCCTCGGCTTGACATGCAGCCATAGAGTCAAAGATCATGGCACTTTTTCCCGAGCCCTCGTGAGATTGTTCAGTCAAACTCTCAGATACTCGACTCAAGAGCGTACTTTAGGCCCAAGAACCATGAAATAGTGCCCTGGTTCCTCCCCATGAACAATATGGTCTATCAAGTCTTGTTCCTTCCGTCGTAAATTTTCTGACCAAGGACTGTGGTCTTCATTGAAGGGCAAGCCATGTGTATCATGCTCGCCTGGATGTTTTTTAACGGTGTGAGCCTTTGCGAGTTCCAAAGCTGGGTCATATCCTGCCGCAAAGGCACGTTCAATCTGGATTGATATATGAGTATACTAATGGTGCGTGCGTGAATAAGGTTCACCTTGTCCAAAACATTTATTTTGTACCACTTCACATAGACTATCCCTCCAACGAAGACTGCGTTTAAAACAAATTAACTATGTTTGGGGTAGATCGACAGGACAATAACTCACCAGCTCCCAATCCCAAAATTGTGGTGAGGACTGCACCTAACGCGGGATTATTTATAAATGAACCCCCCGTTCCTGGGCCACCTCCGCCCGGGGGGTTGTATGGTACGTTTAAAGCGACTGTTCCTTCGCGGACTTCATGGTGAGGCCCTGGGGACTGAGGAAGGGGAGGGGTAGGTTTGGATTGTAAAGATTTCTTTGGAGTGGTGATTGTTGATCGCGGGGATGGTGACGGGGAGGGTGTTCCCTTGACGTCAGTGTAACAGCGGTAGGTGACGCGCGACCGTATGGTCCTGCCCAATGTCAACGATATTCTGCGCGATGAAGAGAGCTTCATGGCACCTTCCAACTAGTTACAACGGACACCCACCACGATGCATGACCAACCGTGTGATCGCTTTCTCGGCGCAAACGTGCAGAGACCAAGTAGAAAAACCTCCGTTATTATTGGAATAGTAATATGTAGTAAGCAAGTAATAGTAAGCGTATCTATTTAGATTTTTTCGCCAGTATCTACACTAAATTCCTTCCTTTCTTCTGAGTTCGATCGCGAGCGGCGTCGTCTCCTTTTCGCCTCATATTGAGCCGCAGAATTCAATGATTCAACCAGCTTTTCTTTCTCCAATTCATCCAAGAAGCCCTTCCACGCTTGTTTTGGCCCAGGCTGCATAAAGGGTGTTCCATCCCAAAGCTTACGGTTTCTCTTGAACTGTCGCAAAACTCTGGCTTCAGTTGCAAAGTTGATCCACCCCACCAGAGCTAGCTGGTCAGCCGCTCGCTGCATGACCTCCGTTTTCATGTACTCGATCAACATTCGAGTTTCTGCCAGTTCAACTCTGATCTCGGCCGCACCGTTCACCAATTTGGTCAACTCGCGCTTCACAAGTCTAACATCTTTAGGGCCAACGCCTGTCCCCCGTTGGCTTTGTGGCGCGTCCTCCTCGCGATGACCGATTTCGATTTGCGTTGCCACTGGCGTCCCCAACGAAGCCCGCTGCTCAGAAGGGCTAGGCAACCGTTCTACAGCGCGAGGCCACTGCTCAATGACGCCTTGCCGCTGTTCGATTGCGCGAGGCAAGTTTTCCGCCGCAAGCAACTGTTCAACAGCACTAGGCAACTGTTCAACCGCTCCAGGCAAGACCCTAGGCGGCTGTTCGATGGCGCTAGGCTGCGTTTCATCTTGTTCAGTGGGAGCATTTCCCATTTTCCTGCGTTCTGAACATAACATTCCACCTGATTCTCATACCTTCAGGGGAAATCCACTCACTGCTTACTCTCTGTTGTGGTTTGGTTTCTTCAGCTTTCATCTTCGTAATCGTTCTTTTCCTCGTCGCTGGAGTATCATTTGTGGCCGTCTCTCTGGTTAAGAAGTCAGATTCCCCTCTTCAGCTCTCTTTCTTCTCTTCTTACATGGGTACGCCATCGGGAAACTTTGCAATGAGTTGAAGAATTAAGATTTCAGTTTTTCCATTTGCTTTCACCCCGTTTTTCTATTGGGATTGAGGTTCTTGTACAGTCCATGGCGCGGAGGGTCACCTACCTTGGCCAGATGTTGGATCTGTCTTCGGTTAAGCTGTCGCAGGTTTTCGACGTCGTAAATTTCAATAGCTGACATGTTTAGGAAGGGACGAAGTGGGCGAAGAGGGGTAATGAAAAAGTGGAACCTTGTCATATCTGTTCATTGTGCATCAGGTGGCCGAGCCACAATTCGACGGACAATAGAAACGATTCTAAAATCGGTCAATTTGAAAATTTCCTTCGGATCCTTGTGGCCATCGATGCAACCGAGATAGAAACAAAGGAACCACAAAATTTCCAAGTTTTAGAAGTACTGTGCTACTACTAGGCACAATTTTGATCACGAGAGAATGCTTTGACCTAGGTGGCCGCAAGTTTTGCACCAATTCGGCGAACAATAGCGAGGGTATACTCTTCCATCTTCCTTTCCCCCGCTGGGACGTCCGACTCCTTCACTTTGCACCGGATTTCCCCACCAAACCGCAAATATGAATATCAATGAGCTCCAAACATTTCCTCTATCGAAACTGCAAGAGCTTGCAAAGGTGACAATCATGGTTCCTTGTTTCGGTGGGAGTGGTCTTATACCTGGAAAAACAGCAATACAACGTAAGACCCAACCTCGGAAGGAAAAAACTTGTCACACAACTCAAAAAGTTCATTCCGCGACCTTTTTACTTTTATTTTTCATAATTACTGACTTGATGACAGAGCCTTGATGCGTTCAGCTGGAAACTCCAACCGATCGACGCCAACCGGCTCTCCAGCTCCAGAGTCGAGGACGGAGTTAGCAACAACGGAAACGCCGGGCGAAGACATCGTGGATCCTAATGGTTTGTCATCTTCGCGATATATGTGAAAATCCCCGCTCATACTGGGTCTAGTGTCCAACGACGCGCCAAGGAGGACTCATATCCGTCCTTACCATTTTCATTGTGGCGACGGTCATCCCGTCTACCCTTTCGATGACTGCCCCAGTTCCCCCGAGGGCACGCCAGAGCCAGAGACCTCACCAGGGCTCCTTCAAAACACAGTGGCTATTATGGCACGGATTGACCACGACGATCAAGCCATCCTCGCAGAGATTCAAGAGTTGATGAGCCTGGCCACAGAGATTCGACGGTCCACCCTTAGCCTTTCCCATGCTCTACGAGCGGAGATGGGAAAGAGCGAACGGATCGAGGGTTATCTTGCTTATTGGCAGAAAATCCAGCCATGCACCTCTTTCGATGAGATGTGGTCCGGAACGATGAGGAGAGGGACAACCAACATAGAAATAACGACGACAGACGACGAGGAGCAAATAGCTTTGGATGAAGAGCAAGCGGCAGTTACTCCGGAAGAGGATGGGTTACCAGAGTAAGTTTCTTTGGTTTGTACGTGAGATAGTACTTGAAGATTATTTCCCTCACAGATCTGCGCCTATTATGGGGAATATATTGGCCGCCCAAGGGGAGATGCCTGAGCGAGAGGAGGCACCCGCCCAAGAAGAGGGGGGCAAGTCGCAAGCTGGGTAAGAAATATGTGTCCTTGGTGAAATGTTATTGTTGATGACGAGTTTATTAGACCTAGGCGTCGCAGCAGTGGGTACAAAATAGTCGCCGATGACAAAGATAGGACGCGGTTCCGGTTTGTCGAGGTATCTGAGTCTGCTGAGGAAGAGTCTGAACGGTCCGATTCGTGACATCGTGACTTTTGTGACACAATTGCTGTGGTCCTGCAGGCTGTAATGCACGCAAGAAAACACTTATAATGTACAAAGTAATAATATGCTGGCAACAGAGCTGTATTGAGCTATCTAAAGGGCGAAAAAGTAACTAGGTTTTCAAAATAGGGAGAGATTTTATGTTTGTACGGGGCCGAAGCAGTGCACGGAGTCGCCGGGGTCCCGGGTGGGAGTTTTTTGGATGTGTTGTGTGTTCTGTTGTGCTTGTCCCCAGTCCTTGCCTACAGGACAGACATCCTCTTTTGCCGGATCGCTCTTCACAGCGTCCGCTGCATTGTCCTTTTAGACAAAAACAACCTCTTCCAGCTGCTTTCTTGCCTGCTGGCAGGTCATTTTTGACAACCCACACACGCCGCTCAAATCCCAACTCAATCCAAAAAAAGGCACCCTCAAAATTCATCTTTTCCTTTGCAAAATTCGTCAGTCGTCAACTTTTCTCTTGAAGTAGTTTGGTCGTTTGGATTCTCATAGATTTCGTGCACAGAATGAGCAAATCTTCAACTGCAACTGCACCAAAGAATCCGACCCCGCTCCCAGCAAAGTCAGCCTGGTCAAAGGGCCCGCCACAGACAGCTTCAGCGCCAACCCCCCGCTCTTACTCTCCTGCTCCGTCTACTCCTGCTCAAACCCATTCGCGACGTCCAAGTGCTCTTGGCCAAGGTGTACCCATCAAGGATGGTGTCAGTATTCCTCGCGGCAACGTAGGAGCCGCCGCCATAAAACAAGGTTTATTCATTGTCTCGCCTCTCTTCCGATTGCATACCGAATTTTTTTTTAAGGCTCAGTGGTTACATTTGGGTCAATAGATGATGCGTCAGCACCAATATCATCTTCACCCGCAGCCGCACCTCCCATCAAGTCGGAAGGCGTTAAGTCATTTGGAACAGTACCAACAGCTCCTGGTCATGTAAATGGAAAAGCTTCGATTTCATCCAGATCCTCTGTTGCCGCGACTTCGTCGTCATCTACGCCAGCAACATCGTCGACATCCTCTGCTCCTTCTAAACCAGCCAAAATGGACATTTTGAAGATGTTCCAAAATCCTTCTTCAGAACCCTCTTCTCACCCACCCTCTGGCACGTCGTCGCCTTCGATGCGCTCTGCCAGCCTGCCACCTCAACAGCCACCCCAACAGGGACAATCTGCGCCCACACAACAATCGCAGCTAGGCTCACACTCTTATACAGCTTTCGTTCCCCGACCACAGCAAAACTCCGGTCCCGGTGGAGGGCCCCCTCGATCGCCTGTCTATTCGAGACAAGCACCTAATGGTTCAGGTCCTCGCTCACAGGGTGGGCCAAATTCTGGCACCCCCGCTGGTTTATCAAGCCCACGACTTGGGCATCATTCCCACAACGGTCAACCGTCAGGCATGCCTCCCCCACCCCCGCAAATGCAACCACAGATGCAACCCCAGATGGCACCAATGCCTGGTTGGCCCGGATACTACGTATGTCTCACGAGATTCACGCCAAAAACGCATTAACTCTGTTTTCAGTACCCATCCGACCAACATTATATGCCCCAATATAACTGGTATCCAATGCCTCCGCAAATGTCCTCACAAGCACCTCATCAACACCCTCAACATCACCCTCCTCCTCCAGGTTCACATATACCCCAACATCCTGGAATGCCCATGTCACCTCGAAATCAGCCTCCTCCCTTACAGGGACCGGGAACTCCTACATTATCTCATGCTGTGCCCAATACACCCCACCCCCCTCCGCTTTCCCACCCCCAACCTAGTATGAGTTCCGTATCCTCACCTCCACCCACACCGTCAACGGCCTCCTTGCCTAGCTCCCGCCTGAATGTTAACTCCAATGCATTTGTTCCTACCGGTCGTGCTAAGATTACTCTTAAAAGTGCTGATGGGCAAGAAGTCAAGTTAGAGAACTTGACGAAACCAAATACAACTCCTTCATCGGCTACCACTGCTCTGCCTCCCCAAGGTTCTGTCTACCGACAAGGCAGTCCTGGGACACCCACCCGGAGGCCCACTAGCATTCGCATGGAAACGGAGGATCAGCGAAGGAAACGGCTCGCGGAAGAAGAGGAGAAAGAGCGGGAGAAGACACGCGCCAAAGCGCAGGCTGAGGAAAAGGTCAGGCTTGAGAAAGAGGAGGCGGAACGTAAAGTCAAAGAGGAGGAGGAGAGGAAGAGGGAAGAAGAAGAGAAGGAAAAGGAACGACTGCGAAAGGAGGAGGAAGAGAAGGAACGGCTGAGGAAAGAGGAGGAGCAACGTTTGAAGGAGGAGGAAGACCGGATACGGAGGGAGGCTGAAGAGCAAGAGCGCGTCCGGCAAGAGGAGGAGGAACGCAAGCGCAAAGAAGAGGAAGCGGAAAAGGAGCGCATTCAGTTAGAGAAGGAGAGGTTGGCTGCGGAGGAGCGACTCAGACAGGAAGAGGCAGAGAAAGAGCGCATTCGTTTGGAAGGGGAGGCCTCTAAAGCGAAAGCTGAGTCTGTTGATACACCCGAAAGTCGAGAAGATGGCGAACTTGCCCAGGAGGGTTCGGCACAGGTCATCTCAGTTACTAAAGATGAGGTCAAAGAGAAAGCGAAAGAGGCACTTCGCATCAACACAGCGACCTCATCGTCAGCTGCTCTCCGGAAGCGACCCAACAACTTAGATTTGTCCAATACCAACAACAAGAATATTGGTGGAGCACCTCTATCCGCCCTCGCTACAGCGCGCAATATTGATGATATTGGGACGGTTCAATATCCTAAGGGGGTTATGAGTCCTAAACCCGAGCTCAATGCTAATGTTAAGGACGGTAAATTCAGGTATGATTTCCTTGTTCATCTATCGTCTTCGCTTGAACCCTCGGCTTTATCAGATATGATCGTGATTTCCTCCTCCAGTTCATGGAAGTTTGCACTCAGAAGCCAGATATGCTTCCTCCTCTTGATGCCATTGGTTTGGAGCCGTTGGATCAGGCCTCTCTGGGGATGACTCGTGGTGGTTCAGGGCGCCATCGCCAAGGTTCAGGCGCTGCTGCACCACCACGGCAAGCGTCAGTAGGGCTCGGTTTCGGTCCCTCATCTGGTCTCGGCAAATCAAGCTCTACCAACCTTTTCAGCATGGGGAATTTCACGACCAGTGGAAGCAAGCTTAGCAGCGACGAGCGTTTCGCTAATAGTACGAGTCGTTCGGCGTCTGTGAACGCTGCCACCGGCTTGCCATTCAATCGACCCGTCCCTATGCAACGAACAGCCAGCCAAGGCGGTGCTGGTGGTGCTCCACTCAGGGATCGTACTCGAAGCAAGCGCGGAGGGGATCGAAATGAGATGAATAAGGTTCAACAGGGTCATGGATCTGGCTTCAACAACTTCCAAGCCAACGCTCAGAATGTGAAATTCGAGCCCGTTGCACCTCTTCAGGTGTCTGCCAACCGTTGGGACAGGAAGGCAATACAAATCGATCCTGACTCACCTGAAATTGTAGATCGCAAGGTCAAGGGTTTACTCAACAAGTTGACTATGGAGAAGTTTGATTCTATCTCAGACCAAGTTATCGCTTGGGCGAATAAATCGGAGAAAGAGAAGGACGGAAGGACTCTCATTCAAGTGATTCGACTCGTCTTTGAGAAGGCTACTGATGAAGCTACTTGGTCGGAGATGTACGCTCGCCTTTGCAGGAAAATGATGGAACAGATCAGCCCCAAAGTTCAGGATGACGGTATCAAGAATCCTGAGGGAAAGCCCATTGCTGGTGGTCAACTTTTCCGAAAATACTTGCTCAACAGATGTCAAGAAGACTTTGAACGTGGTTGGGTAGCGAAGGAGGCAACTGCTGCTGCTGCTGCTGTCAAAGCTTCGGAGGATGAAGCTGCAAAGGCCGCCAACAAGCAGAGCAAGGAAGGTGGAACCGAGGAAGTCGCGCTATATTCTGAAGAATACTACGCTGCACAGAAGGCCAAGCGACAAGGTCTCGGTCTAATCAAGTTCATTGGAGAGCTCTTCAAACTGCAGATGTTGACCGAACGTATCATGCATGAGTGTGTCAAGAAACTGCTTGGAAACGTGGAGAACCCCGAGGAGGAAGAGATCGAAAGTTTGTGCAAACTGCTGACCACCGTCGGCGCCAGTCTCGACACACAGAAGGCCCGAGCCCATATGGACGTCTATTTCTCTCGGATGAAAGAGCTTACCAAGAGCCTGAATGTCAGCTCACGGATGCAGTTCATGTTGCAGGTCGGTACCAAATTTTCAACATTTTCTCAACCGCACTAATTCAAAATGTTCAGGATATCATCGAGTTGCGAGAACGGAAGTGGATCTCCCGTAACGCAGTTGCTGCACCAGCAACGATTGCTCAGATTCATGAAACGGTGAGCTGTGAGAAGTATAACATGTGCAAACTCTTATTCGGGTTTAAATAGGCTGCCAAAGAGAAAGCCGCTCAAGATAAGGAGTCTTACAATCGACAAATCAGCATGTCTCGCGGTGGTTCAAGACGCGGCGGCGATCGGGGCGAGTTCGCACAGGTGGGACCTGACGGTTGGGCTGTCGCTGGTAGCGGCTCTGGTGCTCCTCGTCCCCCTCCCAAAGTTGGTGATCTTTCCAACTTTGGAAAGATTAGCAAGGGACAGCCAATGACATTCGGTCCTGGCAGCGTATTCGCTGGCAAGAAGGGCACAGAAAGCAAACGGGAATCAATATCTCGAACAAGCTCGAGTTCTAACATGTTCTCTATGCTCAGTCAGAATACTGAAACAGCTGACACCACAGCAAAAGGTGAAGCTTTTACGCAGATCATTGAATGACAACATACTAAATACTTCAATAGCTGCAGTCGAACCTACGCAGCGCAAACGTCTCGTTCTGCAACCTCGGTCCAAGCCCGTTGAAGACGCTGAAGCAGCGCCATCCAACGTGGAGTCGGATGTCAACTCTTCAGAGGATGAAACTTCGCCAGAGATGAGTGATGACGATGCCAAGAAAAAGATAGCTGAGGATTCGAAGGAATTCTTTGGCGTCCGAAACTTGGATGAAGCCGAAGTTTACTTCTCTGCGCTCCCTAGCCAACAGCATCATAATCTTGTGGATAAACTCGTCTCAACCGCAGTCGAATCCAAAGAAGCCGACGCTCAACTTGTGGCCGATTTCTTCAACCGTGCTGCTTCCAAAGAGTTGTGCTCTCCTGCTGCATTTGAGGAAGGTTTCACTCCCATTGCCGAGATCATCGACGACATTGCCATTGATGCACCCAAGGCATTCCAACTGTTCGCAATGATGATCAAGGGTGCTGACTTTGACGAGGAGCGGCGATCACGGGTTGCTTCGAAATCGATTGACAGCGATAAACTTCTTGCTCTTTTATCATCATAGACTATCGTAATATCAGCACGTTTGGGTTGTCTGCATCTAATATAGTCACTAGCGCCTATTCTTTCCTCTTGCTCATCATCGCATCATCCTCATTCTTCTTTCTACCTCACATGGCTTTCGTCTTTTATTTTTCCAGCACTACTGGCATGTACACAGGGTACACGTAGTATTCTAGTTTTCGAGCCTTGCAAGTTTTTTTTTCTGCATCAATGCTTGGACTTGGCGAACTCCATGGTCGTGGAGCTAGTGTCATTTGATTCCGTCAGTTTCAGACCTTGGTTCACTCCTGGCAGTGACGACGGTCAGGACTTGGTCAGGACGCACGTCGTCTTGAGCGGTCGTCAGATGCCCTCGCTCTCTCCCTCAACCTTTGCTACGACAGACACAAATTCATCTGGTTGGTGGAGAAAAATACGGAAACAACTCAATTTCTACCGAGTCCACATCCTCTGCTTGTAAGTTCTTCGCGATGCGGAATAGCTTATAATCAATATTTTTCTTCCAGCACATTCACTCCCCTCATTTTTTCTGCAATATTCTTTGCGAGCAATGGCAGATATAAGGTCTCATACATCGACGCTTTATTCAATTGCGTTAGCGCGATGACCGTGTGCGGTCTGGCCACCGTTAATCTCAGTGAATTGACTGGATGGCAGCAGACGATTCTCTTCATACAAATGTGCCTAGGCAGTCCGGTATATCGTCCTTTTGCTTCCAGAGACCCCTTTTTTCTGAACGCTTCATAAGGTTCTCGTCTCTTGGGTGATGGTCCTCATTCGAAAGTTCGACTTGCCATAGTCTGCTCTCCCTTTCTGATGATGCCATTTAGGTACTTTTTTGCCCGTAAATACCAACACGTCCTCGAAGCTGCCGTCGCTCGAAGGGATGCCCAAACCGCAGAAGACTCTGCGAAGAAGAGGAATTCGTGGCAGAATCGGTTACACACTTATGTGCATTCGGGAAAGAAATTATCTGTCCTTGCCGAAGAGCCGTTGCAGGGGAAGAAGAAAGTCGAAAAAGAGGAGAGTAAAGGATTTATCGGGAAAGTGAGACCAGACATGATACGTCGGATGGATGACCCGCCAAAACTCGTTAATCCAAGTGGGACGGTTAGTGAGGGAACACTACTATCCATTCGCGAAGTCCCGACTGCCCACACGCATACCGATTTCCCCCGCCAGATTTCCTTTGTTACACCCTCACCACTGGAAAGCGTTCACGACCATAGTCGTATAGCGTAAGTGGGAGAATTTGTATCTGCATTCCCAATGTTGATGTTTTTGCAGCAAAAGATCGCGGCGACTCTCTGATCCTGGCAAGTCTTCAGAACTACCCTCTCCCTGTATGCATCCCCCGTTCAATGACCGAGTCCAGTTTCTGAAACCTTTCAGCAGCAACGCAACGACCTGCCGAAGGGGAAGCACTCAACCTCGCAGGCAAAAATTTTCGTCGCTCACAAACGGTGGAATTTTCGCTCCGCACACCCGACCATGGTTCGAGTAAACCTGTGCTCGACCCCATTCCCGAATCCTCGAGCGCTAGTTGGTGTACTTGATTTCACATTAACGCTGCTCACTCAAACATCAGTTAGAACAAACTCATCGGCAACCTCCAGCACCTCATGCTTCGATGATCACTTCTGCAACACACCCTACGCACCACAATCCTCGACAGATGCAAGAATCTAAAAACCGAGGGTTTGGAGGCTTTCCAATGCCATTTCAGATCATCTCGTCCATTTTTGAAAAGCTATTCCCAAAGCTTAAACAAAAATTGACACGAACTCTCACCACTCCCGGAACGATGTCGCTGGTGTCCAATAGAGACGGTGGTTTGGAAGGTGGAAAGCAAGTACCTTATATCTCATTTGACGCTGTTGTGGGCAGGAATTCGGCATTCTACCTATTGACGAGTGACCAATTGGACGAGATTGGAGGCGTGGAGTACCGTGCCCTAAATTCCCTTCTTTGGATCGTCTCGTTTGTGAATACTTTGACTTTCTCGCAATATTTTCTTGTTGATAACTTAATGTTCATCGCAGTATCATATTGGGATCCAACTGTTTTGCTTCACAATCATCGCACCGTATATCTCTACGAAAAGGTGGAGCAGCATCTTTGTGCCCCCAGAGCAGCTGAGACCGATTCCTTCCACATGGTAAGCTGTAGGAAACGTCGACATGGCCGATTTTTCATATTCTTTCGTAGGTTTTCAGCATTCCAAGTGGTTTCAGCGTATACAAACACTGGGACATCATTGGTAGATCAATCCATGGTGCCGTTTCAGAGGGCTTATCCCATGGTGATTCTTGTGTCATTCATGATCCTAGCTGGCAACACCTCATTCGTGAGTAACCGTGACGGGTCTCATGTTCCACCGCTGAGCATTTCCCGCAGCCAATATTGTAAGTCTCTCTTTCTGGGGTGCTTTACCACCCGCTCACTGTGTTTTTGGGAGATAGGCTGCGCTTCCTAATGTACGCCCTTTCTTTGACTCTGATCAGGTACATTCATGCATGTGTAGATGGTTGCTAAGCAAGCTCGTTCCGAAGAAAACGAGGTTTGGAGAAACGTTGCATTTTCTCCTTGATCACCCTCGCAGATGCTTTATTTATCTGTTTCCGTCCCACCAAACATGGTTTCTTTTGACCATAGTATTGTTACTCACGTACGTATAATTTATTGCCATCCATGCTCGTGTTCACGACTTTTTAAGCATTACAGATTGGTTTTTTTTCTTGGTCTTGGATATCGGGAATCCAGTAATAGAAGAAATCCCACTCAATGTCCGGGTCTTGGCTGGGCTTATGCAAGCCATCGCTGTTCGAGCAGCTGGATTCTCGATCGTACCCTTGGCAGCTCTTGCACCTGCAGTCAAGTGTGTGATCCCTGTTCTTCCCGTTACTCAGGAGTGTCTGATAGTGGCCGATAGGGTATTATTCGTCATAATGATGTATATCAGCGTCTGTGAGTGTTTTATTTTCTTTCTTCTTTTCCAGCTCATAGACACCGCTAGACCCTATTGCGATGAGGTTCGAACTCTTAGCCCCCAACATATCATTGGCTCACGTGAGATAGTGTACGATCGACCAATGTCTACGAGGAAAAGTCCCTGGGCATATTTGATGCTCATGAAGAAGAATCAGATGGCGAATCGGAATTTCAAGCCAGTGGCCCCAGAATGACAGTTTGGAGTCGATACCTAGCAATGCATGCCCGGAAACAATTAGCCTTCGGTAGGCAAATTCAATGCATTTTAAGAACCAGGACGCCAACATCTTCATGGTAGATATGTGGTGGCTTGCCGGCGCCTTATTCTTGGTTTGCATCATAGAGGTGAGTGAGCATTTGCAGTTTTTTCGACCATTAGCTTGACTCATACTTAGCGCGGCAACATCATGAACCCGGACAATCAGTCCTGGTTCACCATTTTCAATACCAGTAAGCTGTACTTTTGGAGGTGTTACTTGCATATGTACTTGCTTATTATGGCATGCAGTATTTGAACTTGTATCTGCCTACGGAACGGTTGGTCTTAGCTTAGGCATCCCCACCGTCTGTCCCATTTCTCTTTGAGCTCTACAAAGTCTCTGACCAGAAGCTGCCTCAGGAAAACTATTCTTTGTCTGGGGCATTCCATCCCCTTTCAAAACTCGTTGTTTGTTTGGTTATGCTGCGGGGAAGGCATCGTGGCTTGCCTGTCGCTATTGACCGCGCAGTCCTGTTGCCTGATGAATTCCAAAAGACAGACGAAGACATAGCGGACGATCGGATTCAACATTCACACACGGTGCGTGAAGACGGCATGTTGGGCTCAAGATATTCGAGGCATTTAAATGAGGATGAGGGGATGTGGCAAAGAGCACCTAGGCCAAATGACGAAGATGATTATGCAATCCTGCCCACAGCTCGCCTGGCGGAGGCAGTAGCAGGCCAAGTTCCGCCTTGACACATCATGCTTCCCATTTGGCTCATATTTTTTTGGTCGGGGTGTAACTTATTTGATGCTAAACAAGAGAACCATGCTGTTGACTTACGCCTAGCATGAGGCCAGTTGGTGTGTGATATCGATCCTCCAGGCTTGTAGCTTGTAGCCTCGAGGCTCCGTCCCCTGGTCATTGCCAATTACGCGTGTCAGCTGGGCACTAGATAACTGCCAGCAACTATCAGGCTTGCACCATTGTTATTCGTCTTACCCCCCTCTCAATTTCGCATAATGCATCATCGCGCCAATGTCCCTCTTGACATGGACCTCTGCCACCTCTTGCAGGCCATGCAGTTGGAATCCATAGAGAAACAAGTAAGTTTATTGAGTGACGGGACATCATGACAGCGATTTACATCTCACTGGAGAAAGCAGTCGACTTTGGCGTCAAACAAGGCAGACGATACCATGACCGTGGATCTGAATTACCTCGTATGTCTGCCTTGTTTGAGAAATTAACACCTACTTAGTAACGGATGCTGGTGGTTCAAGCCGGACGGAGGGCCCGGATCCTCCAATTCAAGCTTAAGCGCCCATCATCCAGCCGAAGAAATGTTTCATTGGCAAGGATGCGGATATCTGCAGGCCATCAGATCGCACATCGACAATTTTTCCACCACCAGCGGGGAGTACCTCGAAGCCATCTTCACACATCGCGAAATATTCGCTGCGTATCCATCGGCACATCAAGGTTGCGCTCGCGGATTCAGTGATCTCGCGCAATTGCTAGAGAAGCGGCCTTGGAGGGCGGATAGGGATTCCGATAACGAGGCTGTGAGTGTCTTCCGCCATGAAGCGTGGATGATCGGTGCTACGTCGTACGTCTTTGAGCGTCTATGATAACGTTCTAACTTGAGTCTGACCGAAAGCCTGACCAGCCCTGTGATTAAGCCGGCGCCGATAACGAAGGAGGATGATCATCGTGCTATTGTTAGGCCTTCTTATGCCTGCGTCCTCCCAATGATGTAACTTGTTAAAAGTCCTGTTATGATTACCGACTCGCCTTAGATTCTGTTGGAGAAAAGTTGAGAAAGGTACGACCGGTTTGGTGAAAGGATCATGTGCCAAACTCGGCGCAAATAAAAAAAAGTTGGCGATCACTTTATGACCACTGGTGACATTGTGGCATGTTCGCGGTGACCATGAATCCGAGTACGAACCACCTCCCGGGCAGAGTTCCCATATGGCGCCCGGAACAGGAACCTCTTCCTCCAGGCCTCACCGAGGAAGACCGGCCAGCACTCGAGCAAACCAAGAAATGGGAGGGGTATACGGGTATGGTTATGGAGTCCTGCGCGACAAAAACTGTCCTAGCAGGTGGTGCTGGTGCATATTCTAGTCTAACTCTCACCCGTGCACTTTCTTACATTCCTACTAAGGCTTTGGCATTGGCGCGTTCTTCTCGCTTATGTCGGCCTCATTTGCCTATGAGGATCCTCTGCTACGAGCACAGTCGCAGGCAGGCATGAATACAACACAAAAGGCTGGCCAAGTTTTCCGGGAGATGGGCAGGGGCATGTGGACCAGCGGCAAGGGGTTCGGAAAGGTTGGCGCATTGTTCGCTGGTATCGAATGCGTCATAGAAAGTGTACGTTTGACCTCATTCTGTGTCCTCAGATTTTCCTCACCACGAAGAGACCTTAGTATCGTGCCAAAAATGACATTTACAACTCTGTTACGTCCGGATTTATCGCTGGAGGCGTTCTTGCACGGAATTCAGGACCCAAAGCCGCCGTTGGAGGTGGCTTGGCTTTTGCAGCTTTCTCTGCAGTTATTGATCTGCTATTCATACGGCGGGAAACACCTGAGTAAGTGTTGATTATACTCATCTCGCCTTCAATCCTTACTATTCTTTACAGCGACGATTGAGCTTGGGAATAACGTCGCGTCCTATATATCCATAGATTAATTTATTATGCCCACAATTATACTCACACTGTATCCCTATAATTGAATTTACCAACGAAAGATAGTTCACCGACAAGGCATACAGATACAATAATCCCGGCGGAGAATAGACGGCCACATAACCACAACCAGTCGACCAGTCTACGCGACTTGAACCACACATCCTGGCGAGAAAACGTATGCAGGTGGGGCTTCGCCCATTTCGGTTTCTTGCCCCGAAATTAGCCTCTCAAATTGAGAGTTCGTGTCCAGCATCGACTCAGCATTGTTGTGTCGCAGAGTACGCATGACGGCAGGGTTTACTGGGTTTGTTTCTGCTGCAGATGCACTTGAGTCCGATGACTGACGGGAAGCCATTCTCTCGAGAGCAGCAGGCAAATGGTATCGAAATCCAGGGTGATATTCGGTCTGCTCAGCCCTCCTCATCCTTTGTACATGGCATGGACAGCTGGGTATGATGGTTGTGGCATCATCAAGAGCTTCTGAATAGCGGGGGAGCGAAGTCCATTCGGGATTACAACGGCACTACTCATAGGACGAAAAGAGGTCAGCGTCCACTCAAAAAAGGGCACAAAACGCACGGAAAGGATCTGCACTGGGGTCTGCACCACAATATCGAACAACTTTTTCTTGCCTGTTTTGCCATCCATGTCGACGTCGTCGCCACGTTCGACCCTCAAGACGCACTTGAGCAAGTGGGTGATAACGATGTTTGACCGACGGTTCCGGTTTGTAAACCGCATGGCACTACATGAGTTTGGCAACTTCAAATCTTGATGGAAAGTCCAAGGTCCTGGGCCCATTAGACTGGATGCCACTTCGGAAATATCAGCTTGAGGATCAAGGACGGAAAACAAGGGTGATTTTCGAAAAGCCTCCACTTCGTCAGACTCTAAAGGCAGGATTGGGTCCGCCCCCTTGCCCTCGCCTTTGATAGACAGAAGTTCCACGCGGGTCACAGGGTCAGACCGCGCAATGCGTCTCATGTTGGTATAGTAATCGACTCTTTCTGAAAATACGAAAAAGTTGTGTAAAGGTATTCTGTAACCAAACCAATAAATTATCTCACACCTTCAATAAAGACTGAGATTCGATGAATCTTGACTTTGGCAAGCGGCATTAGAGTAAATGTCACCGGTACAATGCCCCCAATATAAAAACTTCGCCCAGATATGGAGATAAGGTACTGCAACTGTTGATCCCAGTGCCGTTCCACAATGATGTTCTCCGTGTCCTCCGTGTCTTCTTCCGTAGGGCATGCAATCATGATGACCTCCCTGCTGGCGGTGAGCTTGGACTTGAAAGTACCAGGGCGGTGTGCTGTCGCCCGCAACCTCCAAACGACGGATCCGTAATCACATTGCATCGTAGGTGGAGCATTGCCAGGAATCGGAAAGGATATTGGGTAGGTATATGTCCCTAAATGAGATGTGAGAAGCGAGATCATTGTTCTCATACGACAAAGAAGAACCTTTCTTGAACTCCTTCCAACCGTTCGCAGCGTCTTTGGCCTTGTCGTCCGCTGCTTTTCCAAAAAAAGTTCCGAACGACAAGCGCTCTTTCGATTCTCTTCCTCTTGACCGAGCAGTGGAGGTGCTTGGTAATACATGTACTGATATCCGTGCATTTTCATCGACGGCTCTCTCCATTGTCCTTCCTCTATTGCCATTGGACATGTCTTCAGAACGATCCCTCTCACGCGAACGCTGAAACTTGGGACTTGTTTGTGGTGAACTCGAGCGGACTGCATTGATGAGCACATTCGATACGGAAGAGAGCCCGAACAGGGACCCCCTTCTTCCTCTTGCATAGTTCCCGTTCTCCTGTGGGGGTGTCGGAGAGCGAACTTGAGAGGTGCTCGGACCTAGTTCATGTTCCGGTACATCATTCATGCTTGGTCTGCGAGACAGAGAGCGTTCTTGGTACGATCTCATAGGCGAAGATGGGCCTGTACACCGACAAACAAACATGGTAAGATATGATTACAAACATGACGAGAATACTGACTTTGTCGGAAGCTAGAAATACTGGAATGCAAAGAATTCCTAAACTCTTCCAAATTTTGCGCTGCCACTGTTGTGCTCCCTTCGGGATTTAATAAGTGGCTTGATGAGGAGGCGATAGGAATTGTGGGAGGGGACGCAAGCGGCACAGGCGAAAAGGCAGCCTGTGGGGAATATGGGGGTATAGGGGCAGCGTCATATTCTTCATGATGTGAAAGCGGAAGGCGTTGATAATTAGAGCTATCAACACTCACGCGCCGTTGATTTCGCTGGACCGGCGGTGGAGTTGGAGAACGATTGGGGCGGTAAGGATAGTTGGTAGGGAGAGTAAGCAACCCTTGTGCTGTCCAGCTTGTCCCTCCGTTATCGTGAACGTCGGCTGGGATCACCTCCTCGTTACCACGCGGGGTGTATGAAAGTGGATCGTCCCAGTCATGTTCTTCAAACTCTTCATTGGACAAAGTAACGCCGGGACCGATAGAGGCCGTCCGTCGCGCTTGGGTCTTACCAGCACAAAAATAAACGGTCGAAGCATGGAAGACACGATGCTGTTCCGTAACCTCAATGCGGCGTGCTCCAATGCCTGGATAAAGTCTATAGGTAAAAGAAGGCGATAAAGCGCAAGGTGTGCACACCTTCTGGCCAAGCAGTAGAGGTAGTCGCTTGGAGTTCGATATCGATGCTCGTTATCCTTGTTGGTTTTACCAACTCTAGCGTAAGGAGGCCGCGAAGTATGGATGTGCGCGGGGCGTCAACATTTCGGCGTCGACCAATTGCAGCGTCTGTTCTGAGAAAAACGGCAGACTCGGAGAGCCTGATAGATAGACAATTCTTGTTGGGAGTGTTTTTCTCCGGCATCCCTGTTATGAGGGTAGTGCTACTGAGGGCTTACAGTAGGGAAGCAAATATCGGGTATTGAAGAGGGCATGGACGAAAAGGATGAGTCGACGGAGTTAAGTATAAACCTGCCTTGAAAACTGGCCATGTGCTTGCCATTCCATAAAACCGGTTTTCCAAATTTCGGTATTCCATAAAATCTAGGTACAACAGCCTCCGAAGATTCGGAATACTCAATCCTGATTCTCCTGATAACGGTCTTTGCTCAGTATCAACTCCGTACCATGTCGGTCTCGACCCCATCCATAGCGCAGGGACAGCGTCTAGATGGGAGAACAACTGGCAAACTCTCGTAAGTAGATAAGCGGACTTATTTTAAGGAACGTGTCTACACTACTTTACAGGTGCTTATTACATGTCTGGCAGCTCTGTGGCAGCCTGCTCACACCAGCTTCGGGGCTTCAGATAGCGTTTATTACGTTCTAGTATGCCTTCCAGATGGCTTCCATCAGCAGCAAGTTGAACAAAGTCCTTCGCGCCCTTTTCTTCCCCTTCCCTGTTGGCCCTCATCCATACTGACCTTAACGATGCATTTCGTCGCATTGTGCATGGTGGTAGGTTCCGCGTTTCTTCTCTTTTTTGAAAAAATCCATCAACTCACATGCCAACTGCAGTTGTCAGGGCTACTTGGCGTCACCTTCTCCAAAATCGTGGTCATCACTGTTGGTGGAAATACCACCAGCAACGCTGGCCTAGTGTTCAGCCCAGAAAGCGTTGTCGCGGACCTGGGCGATACCGTCTTTTTTAACTGTGAGCTCTTGCCTTGTTTCATCATCTTCTGCGATTTTGACGCGCTTGACTAGTCACGCAAGGCAACCACACCGTCACGCAGTCAAGCTTTGCTTCCCCTTGCATACCTATTCATGAAACTGACAGTACTGTGAACGGCTTCGACTCGAGTTTCCGGGACGCAGGAAACGGCACCGCTATCACAAATCTCCCCATCACGGTTATCGACCCTAACACGACGGTTTGGTTCTTCGATTTCAATACTTGCGGTCTTGGAGGGGTCGGTGGCATCAATGTTAACCAAAGCTCCTATCAAACCCTTGACGGTTTTCAGGTACTTTAATTATTTTTTTCATGGACAGGAATGGCGACTTGATTGTACTCCCCAGCGGAATGCGATTCGTCTGAATGGAACCGCCAAAACTCCCACTTCTTATACTACGCACTCTCAAACGACAACAACGCATGCAACGCAAACCCACTCCTCGTCTGCCACACAAGCCATGCGGTGGGGTGGATCAGCTGTTGCCCCCCTTCTCCTTGCCCTTTTGGTACTCTGAGGGCTCAAAACTCCTTTATCATGAGAATTTATTATTCTTTTTCTCACCTTTCTTGTATTTAACATTTATTCTGGCCAATTCCCTATACAGTTGAATGATTGAACATATACCCATGATTGATGCCCTTCATGGGAATGTGTAGAGCGTGTTGTGGGTTGTTGGAGTATGCTTGAATCAGAACAGCCCTGCAAAGTTGATTTGAATGAATTCGTACTTTCTGTTCTTCAATTTTCTTCACCAAGATGTCGCGACTCCTTCCCGCTCTCCCAATGTCCCAGATTATCGCTTGTGATGCTCCCCTGCTTTCCCCGGTTGATCAGCAGTGGGATTCCGTTCTTTCTCCTACTCTCGATAACTTGCACCTTAATTACTCTTACTATACCACTCCCCGTGATACAGATTCACCTCAAAGCATGCTCAAGGTCAAACCATCGCTTGACGCTGATCCAGAGCTCTTGTGTCTGCCCACTCACAAGGTCTTTGACCTTCCAGAGGTTCACCCCCATTCCCCTCCTACGGCAGAACAGCGCCCATCCCTCTCCGTACCAGACGCTCTCTCTCCATCTGCCGCAAAACGCTCTGCGAGCCCAACCCCAAGCGTCACCAAAAAGCGCGCGGTTGGCGACCGTATCAACAGCAAGGACTTTGTGCCCCCAGACGTCTCTGGTCTCAGCAAGCGTGAAGCTCGCCTCGTCAAAAATCGTGCTGCAGCCTTCCTCAGCAGGCAACGGAAGCGTGAAGAGTTTGAATGCATGGAAGTGTACGTCACATCAACGTCAATCTATCTTGCAGCTTCCATTCTTATCCCCTTGCCTTCCAGACGCGTTGCAGAACTTGAACAGGAGAATGCACGCCTTTTGGCACTCACTCAGAGCGGAAACCATGCTTCCGCAGTCCCTCCTCAGTCTGACAATGGCCTTCTTTCCGAAGTTGAGCAGCTCCGGGCTCAGTTGGCTGCTGCAGAGAAGCGGGAGCGCGAACTTAGTGCGCAGTTAGCAATTAAGTTTGTCCCTCGTGATCCCCCCATCAAGGTGGAGGCATCGGAGGTTTCGTTACCCCTTTCATCGGCGCCCCGCTCAACAGCGCCCCTCAAATCTGGCGCTAGTCTCGGTCTTATGGTAAGAAACCCCCGTGTTGTACTGCTATCGCTTTGAATAATGACGGACGTCTAGGTGCTACTCTGCGCGCTTCCTACGCTGCTGTCGATGCCTATGCACTCATCGGTTCCCACAAGCTTTTCGATTCCCACTCCCTTGCCTGCATCTTCGGCTTCGACATTGGATTACAGTACTTTGCTGCCCCACGACTACGATTGGTCACGAACCACTGGCAGCTCGTTGATGGATCTTGACGACGACTACCCTCGATTTTCTCCTCCCTCGACAATCCGAAAACTGGAATTTACGGATTCTGCCGAGTTGGGCGGCCTTGACATCTCATTTGACACAACCCCCGCAAACAACGGCAAAATCAGGGTCCGCATCCACCCCTCTTCATCACCGTCATCACGTGCTACGTCGCCTGACACTTCGTTCGACACGAAATCTGATATAATGTCCTCACCCTCGTTGGATAGTATGTGGTCGGGATCTGACTATGAGCCGAGTCCCTTCTCTTCGCAGAGCAGCTCACTATCGTCTCTTTCTTCGTCCTCCTCTGATCCTTTCCTCGGTGTTGGGGAATCCAGCCACTTTGGAATACCATTTGCATCAAACCCCTCAAAAATGGACTCCTTGGACTACGGCCAATCTTTTTATCCAGCATTCGGCCTTGGATCAGAGTACAACATACCAGACAGCACTGGCAAGAAACGTCGCGTAAGGATCGCCTTGAAGAGCATGCCCGCAGCTGGCGGTGAAGGCGGTGAATGGGAAGTCCAGATGTGCTAAATGCCATTTATTTTCTCTATGAATTTGGGTGAACTGTTTTTCAAATTATTTGTGTTCTTTTCCCTTTTTATTCATTACAGGTCCTTTTCCTCGCTGGGGCTTCGTCGCTATGTGAATCTGCTATGTCTCTACGTGTATCATCACCAACCTCCATTAATCCCCCTATCTTATGCTATAAATGCACCCATCCGACTCATGGCTACCTTCTTTTCGCGCCATACCATACCGCTCATTTCTGGTCCTTTCTTTTTACAAAAGTACTGCATCGCGACCAACTCTATACCTCCCGTCTCTGGATAACTGTATACTTCTTATGTCGTCTCGTTTAGACTACTCTATCATCCCCAATATGCCCGTCCCGTATAATCCAATATATGTATTCGTCACGACATGTGCTGGCAAATGCGAAACCCGCTCACACACTTTTGTAAACGCCCATGATGGCTCAAAGGCGCATGTGGGTTCAGTTCTGGCCCCGTTCCCGCAGGGCAGTCATTCGGACTGCGATACTTACTGCGAACGGTGACTGCGGTGAAGATCCAGTCTATAAAAGTGCCGAAAACATCAAGTAGAAAAGAACACACGCACATACTGGCAAGTCAGGACGATGGATGAATCAAGCTCCGGCAGTCATGCAAATGTGGAGGTAAAAAACCATCGTACCTCAACTAAAATACAGAAATTGCTTACGCATGAGATTTTTTCCCGCCCAGACCGATCTTCACCCGCCGCCGACAAACGATGAAGAATATTTTTCACGGCAATCTGCAGATGCCTTCATCGCGTCCCTTCCTCCCGAGATCCTTGCCGCCATATTTGTGTGCGCCCGACCTACACGTCGTTTCAGACGCAAAATAGCTTTCGAAGTAACTCTCAGCCATGTATGTATGCAATGGCGCGGCGTCGCATTGACGACCCCCGCCCTTTGGACCACCATCGATATCTCTTCGACTAGTTCCCTAAGTTGGGTGCCCATCTACCTTCAGCGCTCTGGAGATGGACTTCCGCTAGATATCCGGGTGGATATCTACGCAGAGGACAGATTCGTTCGCCACAGTGCGTCCAAAAACACTGCCATGGTGCAAGCCATCACGGACTTGATTGGGCTTCACATTGGTCGTTGCCGATCTCTCCTTGTTTTCACGTATCACGAAGAAACAGCATCCCTCATTCTTTCCCGTTTGCGCCACGTTGCCGCGCCGCTCTTGGAACGCCTACGCATTAACGCGGGTCGCGTTAATCAACCCTTTGCAGATCCCACTGCTGCTGCTGATTACATCTTATCTGACGGGGCACCACGGTTGAGATTTTTGGAGACAGAGACGATGCAATGTTTTCCCTTGGCCAACCTTGCGACCCTTCATTTCCATAGGCTCCAAAATGCTGAGCCCATGGAATATGAGCAGTTAACGCAGATATTTGCAGCTCTCCCCGTGCTATCCAACCTTTCCATTCGCGGACTGATGCACTCATCGCAGTGGCCTCTTCACCTGACTGCTCCTACCTTCCCCATGCCGTCCTTGAGATCGCTCATGATTTCTGAAGATGGGCCTTTCGCAGTGAAATTTTTGCTGTCGGTTTCAGCACCTTTGCTGCAGTCCCTGTGGCTGGATTGCGCGATCGACAGCACGACGGTTTTCGAAGCCCCTCAGATGCTCACTGGGAAAAAGTTCCCTGTGCTGAAGTACCTCACCCTCGAGTCGTATGATATGTACACCACCAATTCCTTCGCTCGCATCTTTCCCACAATAACTCACCTACATCTATCCTACGCGGCCTTGTTCCATGTCAGGTATTTCGAGCGTGCATTGGTCACCGTGCCGACAGTCTGGGGGCAACTGGCTACGTTGATTGTGACGGCTAGGAAAATCGATCAAGCTCGTAAATTTTTTGAAGCCCTCTGCCGCATCCTCCCAGATCGTCGGCGGGCAGAAGCCCCCCTCCAAAGTCTTTTACTGGATGGCGACCTCTTAAAATTTCTCCTTGCAAAGAAGTCTGACCTGTTACACGAGCATGTTATCATGGAAGAGCTGCGTAAAGATAATTATAGTGAATTTTGGTGGGTCAATCGACACGAAGATACAGTTGATAGAATAGGCGTCCCATTGATTGGCGACCCATGAATATACTACGATAACATGAAATCTACAAAACGAACAAAATAAGGATGAAGTGAGAGAGAGCTACGGATACAAGGAGCACCTAAATACAGATACCAAAAAGAGACCGAGATCTACAAAATACAGCTGGTGTAGTCCAGGGGTAACAACAGGTGAGAGATGGAGAAGCCTAAGGAACGTGGAGACCTGGTAGTGTGAGCATGAGACCTGTGTGCTACCGATGGTTAAAGAGAGGGTGAAAAGGAGTGTGTTTGCCAAAACTTGAGAGCGACCGACAAGGGGGAGCGGAGGATTACAAATAGCGATAGTGATAAGGATACGAGGTTCGGAGATCAGGCACGATGTGGGTGGCGAGAGAGTGTTGGAACGACTAATGCTGGGGTTGCGCTGCGCGGCTCGTGTTGTGACGGCAGAAAAATAGGCGAGGTGGCGCGAAAGAGGAGCGTGGATTTAGAAACAGGCGAATCGAGGACATCCGCCGGGCTCAGCATCGCGAGCGACCTCTACGATGGGATCTGCCTAAATTGAAAATTAACACGTGAATTTGGAAACAGAATAAAGAATGTCCTGACCAAGCCGCGCGACACGTCTTGTGTCTGAGGAGATACAGGTATAGGGGAAGCAGAGACGAAGGCTGCGGCTGCCAAAGGAGCTCAGTGCGGGTTGTCAGAATAAAAGGTCAAATTCACTCACTGCAAAGAATGAAGAGAGTGCTGAATACCTTCAAGGCTTGCATTCTGGACGATCACGACAAGATGTAGAGGGGAGACAACGATACAGTGATCCAACACTTGGAATGGATTTATACATGGCAGCGACAGGTTGACAGCACCGCCGAATGACGTGCGGGACAAGGGGGGTGCCAAAAGGCGGTGAAGGGAGGGAAATAGACGGGGAATACGTGTTGAATGTGATCTCAAAATAGAACCTTGGCCCATGGCCAAATGGGAATTATCCAAAATTACCCCGTCGGGAGGCCTGTTTCGGTGGAGGAACAAGGGGGACCCAATGTCAACCCTAGATAGCCTTGTTCAAGTTGCTGAATGACATAGAAACTTTGTAGCCTTGTCCGCGTTGTGCCATGCCGAAAATACTGCAGAAATCGCACAGAACAAGGGGAGGGTCCTTGTTCTGTATCTGGAGTTGGACGTGACTGCTGTACACAACTTCGATGTCGATGTTGGACGTCGTCAAGCTTCCTGGACTTTATCTGCCATCGGAATTTCTGATGAAGGATGACACTCTGGAACCAGAGAGAGCCAGATGAAAGAAGTCGAAGTCAAATGCAGGGCATTGGTCACATGTACACCCAATGTACAGAACTCTGAAAATTGACAATCATATACAAAGAGGGCTCGTACATAACACCATGAAATGAGTGAGAAACAGAAGAGTAAACCAATCTCGGCCCCCAACTGGGGTTACAGTGTGTACAAGAACCCGGGTTCTTCCTGCCCTTTCATCAAAGACTCGCGACGTAACCGTTTGTTTTGAACCCAAAAATAAGCGGTTGTGGTGGCCAGAAGCATCAATAAAAGAACTTGACAGGCAATGGTTGCATATATCCCAGGAAGGTAAGACGGAGCGTCTGCTTGACGAAATACTGTTGTGGCAAGGATCCCACCAATTCCCCCAAAGGAAACAATGACGGCTGTAGACACAGCACGTTTCGTGTGTGAAACAACATTATTCGAGGCCTACGTCATACCGTCAGAAAGCAGCGTCTTCAGGCCTATCATCAACAACTCACATAGGCTAAGATACCAGGGATGCACCCTCCAGAGCCTGCGTTGGCCAGAAAAAGACCTGGTCAATTTTTTGTTAGCCTATTGGCGGTTTCCAACGCGACGTCAGAGCTCGCACCTAGGTATCGCCAGCCAGGCTGGGCCGCAAAACCCGTCAAGGACATCCCAAGTATGGTAATGCCAGTCTGTATGCCAATCACTAGTGCCCGCTGGCGATACTTATCTGATAGCCAGGCAAAGAACATGATACACACAGCCTTGTCCACGCCACATTTCCATTACCGAATGCAACATACTTGAAGACACATTTGCATACCGTGAAAATAGACGGGGGCGCACTCTGTCAGGGTATATATTGTTAATTAAATATGTTTGCTTTCAAGGCTCAAAAACCGTACCAAGAGTAAGGAATTTTCGACGCTCCAGCCCATTCCTCGTAAAATAAGGGTGAGGAAGTAACTGGGTTCGTGGATCACCAACATAATTAGGGAAAAGGACTGCCATTATTTACCTGATTGCGTATGCTGGCATAGTCACACACAGGAACATGAGGCCTATACGACGCAGGATTGTCATGATCAGACCCTCTGTGGCCATCAAAAAAAAATTACCGTATGCCCAAATCGTCCAGTCGGATAAATGCCCAAGGACCTTTTGAACCGTCAGGCTGTCGGGTACTGAATCACCCCTGTCACTCTCAACACGCTCCAAAATAAGGGCGGTTTGGGCGGGTGTTAAAAACCTGTTCTGGTCGGGGAAATTTGGAAGGAAGGCCCAAGCTACACAACCAAAAAAAATCGTCAAAGCGCCTTCGATAATCTTGGGGAATATCGTTATTTGGAAGCCAAGGATATCGATTAAAGCTTACAAAAATCCAAGCCCATCCAGGAATTCCATACCTCCCGTTGAGAAATGTGATAGCGTACGCAAGGATAGCACTAAAGCCACCGACAACAACGGAGATGAGATAAAAAGCAGCCAGCCTAAGATCAAAATCAAACATTCGTATCATTATCCCACGAACATATTTCCTCACCGTTTCTGAACTTCATGTCGTGTATACCTAGCAAAAATGAGTCTAAAGGCACAAAGTTCGAGCAGTAAGCATACCACGTAGTGATGATATAGACAAGAGCAGGAAAGAAACCAGCCTGCGAGAGAAATTGCCTCAGAGGCGGACTTCAGCGTTCATGCTTGTGCGCACCTCAAATGCACCAAGCAGAACCCGGCAGAGACCGAGATACTCCCAAGATGGGACAAACCCCATACTCAGCTGAACACATCCCCACGATAATACACAAAATCCAAGCCAATTGGTCACACCCAGCTTCCGCAAGAGTAAATTGCTAGGCAATTGACTGGGAGAACGATCAGTGCTCAATCCATTTTGATTGATAATAAACTTGCAATAAGATATAGGGGATGAAAAAAATGCACGAAATAATGCTGTAACGAGACCCAATGTCTAATCTCTAAACAAAACAACGATCGTGACCACATGAGGGTTGGAGATATTTTGGAAAACATACTAGGTCATGTTGCATACCGGCGGTACGTGCTAGGCCCAAGTTTGCACGATCTACCACTGCGAAGGCATACAGGATTCCGAGGATCGGGAGCAGTCGGAAGTCCACCTGACGGCTAGGGAAAACAAAGCGCGTCAAGGTACATTTAAAACCGCTCTGGGAGTAAGTACATAGTGGCCTTGGTCAACCGAGCATGCTCGGCTTGTACTTCCGAACCTTCAGGGTCCATTGTAGAATGGGCGTCGGGATCCCCTTTGTTGCCTACCGTCTGGACTTCAGAGTGAGAGGCCAAAGTAGTAAGCATGCCAAGTCGTATCGTTTCAGGCGGAAAGGATGGGGACCCTCTGAATAAAGACTTGACTTATACTTGGAGGTGGAGGCGAGGGTAGTTAAGCAGGCGTTAAGAGCCGAATAGGGGAGGAGTCTTGTCAAGTAGCCTTCGAAGCGAAGAAGCAGTCACCAAATTGCGAATGCACATTGGTAACCGTTGTGCGTCCTTCCCCGCCTTATCGCGACCGACTTCGGTTATTCCTTGGAGCGATCCACCGTTGGGCTTGCAGGCCGGTCTAAACCCATGAGCCCACCGAATCGACGTTAATTCGACTCGAATGCGACCGCGTCAATGATTTTGGCGCACCGGTGCTTGAATTACCGTTAAAAATAGCAAAGAGTAAAACCGCTAACAGGTGTTGCGGGCTTGTTCAGATAATTATCTTCCGCCATTTGCTTGACCGCCCATGATCATCATACTGGAGTATCAACAAGGACGTCGTGACCAAATCACTGGGCTGTCGGGTGAAAACCTGTGTACAGTCGCTTAGTTCGTCCCGGTAGGCAAGAAGAACAATTCGATCGAAATTTGTTGTTCTTCCCATCCCAGGCCAGTGGGATCAGCAAGTGAGTCGTTGGGCAGGGCCATTGTCATCGAACTCCGAAAAAAGAAGTATGGTCCCAGGAAGTCCATCGTCCTGAAGGTCCTATTACAATGGTTAACGTACTGGAAGACGAGGGGGTAAAATTTGTTCCGCATAAAGACAGTCTATCTTGATGAAACCACTCATCTTCTATCGTGTCGTTAAATAGGTCTTTAAATCCTATTACAGCAGCGATGTACATGTAAAGTGCTCGAGCAGTCACTCCATCTATTAGTATATTACAGTAAGATCTTCTTTGATGTAAAGAGCAGCGAGATAGAACAAACACCCACAAGCTACCCTTGAAACCAAGTTAATCCAATCAACACATTTGTTGTACGTCCTTCTTTTGCGACCCACCGGCCACATCTCTATCTTTGCCCTTTTCGAGGTTCGAATTTATGGGCGAACTTGTCACATCATCCAAGTACAACCCATTCTGTTCAATGTAATCGACCACGGAGTTGGGCAGCAGGTATCGAACAGAAAGGCCTCTTCTCAAGAACAGGCGTACCTTACAGAGGAAGCTTTGATGAGAATCCAGCGTATAAACCTTAAGGGAACGTACTTTGGTGCTAGAAACATCATTCTGAATTAATTGAGAAATAAGATATATATTGCTCCGCCAGCGGGCAAGTGAGTCGGTTGCTTGGTCTATTGCCGAACCTGCACGTTCAACGATAAAGGTACCATAACGACCAAGAATGTGACCGAGCTAGGTAGGATCCAGTTAAAACACGCCGGGTGGTTGCAAAAGGATACCGTACATCGGAATAACTCCAAACGCCTGGTTCACTCATGGTGCTAATGAGATCTGAACCGGCTAACAGCATGACGCGAACATTGCGATGTTCACCGTCCTCCGTATGCACGCCCCCCAAGACGGTGTTTATTTCGTGATCAAAGTGGTCCAAGACTATGGCGGTGCGTTGATATGATTGGAAAGCTTCCCATGGATCCACCATCAGCCAAGTTGTTGAGTCTTCTGAGGCCAGAGTACACATGTTCACCCTGGAATACATTGATGTTAATCAGAGGCACAACTTCATAAGCGGAGTGATTGAGATGGAAAAATAGCGTAATAAGGATGTGCGTCGTTACGCGGAGCTGATTTCCAGATCCGGACAGGAAAACAATGGGACTCCCTTCAGGGAGTTGTCCAAAAAGGAAATCCAGAAACAGATATATGGATTTGCGGGGTGAACGGGAGCACACCAGACCAAGCAACTCACCGGTGTCTTGCACTGAGCAACCCTGGTTTCTTGTACATGTCGGAGACAGGACTGAGATAGCCACCAACGATCTCAAAGTCGGTGTTGTGCCTAACATAGTCCTTCGCCATTTCAAACATACGAAGATGGAGGTAGGTGACTGGGCTGAATGAACCACATGCGACGAGGACGACAGGAGTTTTTTGGGGATCACGGAGAACGCGGGAGAGCTTGCTGTGGGGGAAAGAGTAGTTCGGTGGGTTAGTGAAGGCATCCGTAAGGTATGGGGTGGAGGCCATAGGGACAAAAGAAAGGACGAGGGCGGGAAGGAGACCAGGGAATTATCCTGAAATTATCATCCCACATATTCCCACGTTTCACATCTTATCTTGGCTTTGGCTGTTGTAAATCCGACGGATCTCTCTGAATGGGCGCTTTACTCCAAGCTTTACTCTTAACTTCTTCAGCATGGGTGGTTCACATACCACCGACCCTCTAAAGGTGTATATTATCCAGGCCAAACTTGACCAAGACACAATTATTGAACTCTACAACTTGCTTGAACGAGATAAATACAACGACTCTGGAAATTTTACGCTTTGCAATGACATTAACGAATCGGATGTTGTAGTGACGGCCATTAAGATGAGAAAGCGCTTAGAAAGACACATTGATTGGGAGATAGCGGTTCGTGGTCTAATTGCAAAATACCCGTCTTCCATTAATAAGTGCGCCGTAGGAACAAAAAGCGATTGTTACACCGCAATGGCTGCGCGATTCCGCTCAGGCTGGCAAACCAATTCCTTTCAAAGATTATGCTGCTCTTTCCGAGATAAACAATAGTAATATTATCCACGATAGTTCCGAAAACCAATCTCGAGCCAACCAACCCTTGTCTCGTCCCTCTTTCCAGTTATTCAATCCATCGTCTCTCAAGGAGGAATCAACCAGTGAACGAGTTAAGGCCAACTGGAGATCGCGATATGCTTGCAAACGTGCCAGTCCACTGGTTTGTAAGAATCAATCCCTCTTGTTGGAACTAGGGGTTCTTTATCGTGCAAGGGAACTGGAGGGCCTGGAGGTCAACGCGCTCGCGTATGAACGAGCCATTGCAGTATGCTTATTCGATCTGCTCGCTCCTCGATGCTCACAAATTTGTTCATAGGCGATAAAGTGTAAGCAGAATGCATCCTTTATTGTACTCCGACTAAACGAGTTGGATTAAGCCTATCCAAACGTCATCACACACGAGAACTTTGAAACTGATATTGTTCATCTGTCATTTCTAGGAGAGAAGATGCTCTTCAAGGTGTGTATAAACCATCTATGAAAGGTCTAGGCTTTGAAGGCAGCTACAGATAAGAGAGTATCTTACCACTGGCTGTATTCAGGAAAGCAGTCAGTATTACCATATAGAAACCATGGTTGATTTTGACGCGACACAGAAACCACTCGAGCGTCGCAACGCTTCCAGTCGTTATCCACTTTCTCCAGTGTCTATGGCGTTGGTCCCGCAACCGCACGCAAACTCTACGACGACGGCCTGCGCACAATTGACGACATGAAGCGATATTATGATGTCCAAGAAAATACGGAGGCCCCGCAATTGGGAGCGAACTCTGTCACAAATGATCTTATAAGAAAGGATCCAATCCCGAACTTGTCGACCAAAGTTGGACTGACTCTTTATGAGGACTTGGAGACGCCCATACCACGATCTGAGGTCGAGGAGATTCACCATTTAGTTATGCAAGAAGCGAAATGTTTGATGCCCGAGTGCATAAGTACTGTCGTTGGCGGGTACGCTTCGTATAGCTGATACTATTTTACAATAATTGAAAGTCCAAATAGATATCGGCGAGGAAAGCCGTACTGTAACGATGTCGACATTGTTATAGGATGTCCAAATATTGAAAGTGGCGGGAATCAAATCAAAGCCCTGGGCGAGAAGCTAATTAAACGGCTCTACGACAGAGGAGAGTTCCGGTCACCGTGTCTGCGAAGAATCCCGTCTCTAACTTCCCCACAGGTTATGTAACCCACATCCTGCGTAAGTGCCTTGTGATTTACTTATTGTGTCTGCTCTGTACCCAAGCTAGGCCTATCGGGATTCCATACGCAAGACTCTGTGCGCGGTGCGCATTTGGACTTGCTCGAGAAAGCGATGACAATTTTTGCTCTACCAAAGAATCCCATTCGCCGGCAGGTTCATAGGCGTCTCGACCTGATATTCGCAGCACCAGAAACGTACTGGACTGCAATAATTGGATGGTAGGTCGGGAAGGTTGTTGTTGATTACCTCTCTCAGCTCTCGTCGGCCTTGTCTTCAGGACGGGATCCAAGATGTTTGAACGAGATCTGCGACTCTGGGCGAAAGTTGAAAAGTGCGTTATCTACATTCTCATTTCACCTCAATATTCGCATTGCTGACGCTGTTGCATTAGGGGAATGAAATTCGATAGTTCGGGACTGTAAGTTGATTTTTGATCTCAGCTCTGTGTGCGGAGTAATCTACGCAGTGCAGAACGCGCCGTTACGACTCGAAGCTCTTTATGCCACCAAGCGAGAGACACGTTTTTGAAATTCTGGGACTGGACTGGATCGACCCGACAATGCGGAATGCGGACATATAGTCAAAATGTTTTCAAAAGCATTCTAGTTGTAATTAAATACACGCTTCCGCGGGAGTGATGCCTGTGCAAACCACAAAGGCTATCTCCGTCCTGAAATGGGTGATGATGATGAGCCGTTTAGTTGGCAAATGCTTGTATATCTGTCATTGCTTTGCCCAGAATGAGAGTATGGATATCGTTTGTCCCTGCCCGGAAGGTGAGGGAGCATCTAGCGTATAATAAAGTAATAGCGTACCTTCATATGTATTCGTGACTTGGAGATTTGCAACATGACGTCCAACGTGGTACCTTGAACAGATCAGAGATAATTCAGAGTCATGCAATAGTTCGGCGCACTCATCAGCAGCGGCATTTCCTCCAAGGATATCCAGAACCACCCGTGAGTGCTGCAAGGCTTTACCGCAGTTGTTCCTCTTGATCATACTCACCATCTCTGGGGCCAATTTCCCCTCATCTTTGAGCCTACCGACTTGCAAACTGGCCAGGAGACCAAGCGCGACCTCGGTCTGTGCATCAACGAGCTTCTTCTGCACCAATTGGAAGGATGCTAGAGGCCGGTTAAACTGGCGTCGTTCAAGCGCATAAGCGCGGGTCCGTTCTATGCAATCCTCTAAGGCACCCATCACACCCCACGAAATGCCATATCTTAAAAATAGGTCTTAAAAGTTCGCGTCTAGTGGATAGTGGAGGTGGGACGGACCTTGCAGAGTTCAAGCAAGAGAAAGCAGAGCCGAGACCTTTCGATTTTAGCAGGAGAGCATCGTCAGAGACGCGTACGGAATCCATAAAGATTGATCCCGTTAAAGAGGCACGTAGTGCTAATTTGTTCTTAATGGCTGGTGCAGTTAGACCTTTGAGCCCCTGCCATCTAGTGGTGAACGTCCATCACACTGTTCAGGTCGATACCTACCTTATCAAGAATGAAACCACGAATACGGTTGTCCCACTTGCAATTTGCCCAGACGATGAAGACGTCACTGACAGGTATCAGATAATGGTCGGACAGAGAAAAGGATTAATTACGCGACAGGTGCATTTGTAATCCAAGTCTTGCTTCCATTGAGGATGAATCCACCATCGACTTCTTCTGCCGTTGTTTCCATCCCGGCCGGATCGGAGCCGTGGTTGGGTTCTGTAAGTCCCTACAGCGCGTTTAGCCAAACGAGACCATTTGGATCGGGTGTGACTGACAAATGCGCCAACAAGCTCTCCCTTAGCTGTGATCGAGTAGACGTCCTGTTGATTTTTTGATATAAGAAAAGAACAATGTGCTCTAACCTAGTAATGGCAGGTATTTTTCCTTTTGTGCTTCAGTGCCAAACTTATTGATCGGGTGCATGACCAAGGAAGACTGGACGGAGGCTGTCGAACGGTACCCGGAATCGACCCTAAACTACTCAAAATCTGAAGGACTAGTGCACACTAGACGAACATACCGTTCTATCTCCCGCGCAATCAGACCGTAAGCAACATTGCTGACGCCAGCGCAACCAAATCCTGTAATTGTAGGTCCTAGGAGGCCCAGCTTTCCCATCTCTGGGAGGATATTGTGGTCGAACTCTGAAATTCGCAGTCAGAGTACTGTCAAGGATATTGTAAACTTGAATGGCACACCTTCCTTTCGCCATCCTTTGAGCACACGAGGCATGAGATTTTCCTGTTCATGACGCATCAAATTGGGCACAAAGTCGAAGCACGGTGCTGACCTGACAATACTGCCGTGCGGTATCCCTGTACACCAAAATCGATGAGCAAATACCAGAGCAAAGTCGACGAGGGGCATAACCTGATCGCGATCTCCTCGTTTGTGAGTTGAGACTCAAGGTTTAGAGGATCCTAAACACCATACACCTGAGCGTCTCGTTACATTGCAAAGCATGCTATAGAATTACCTCCCAATGGTACTTGGCAAACTCTATGACGCTGCTATAAATGAAATGGACGGGACAAAAAGGTAGTTATACTGACTAGATACTCCACGAGAGGTGGGCTTGTTGAAGGCATGACTGTAGGCACGAACAATTCGGGCAGGTTGGTGACGAGAGAGGGGGAACATGGCGGTTAGGAGGTGCGAGAACTTGAGGAACAAGTACTGAGTGAGTACAGGTGAGTACTAGCAAGTACTATTTACAAAGCATTCAACTTTGAGCCTGGCTCCGTGCGCTAACGCATTGCCAGTAATAAGGATGAGGACTTGGGCGGACCGGAACTTGAATCGACAAGCAAAGATTTCGGATCAAAATGTGGCACCGGCTACTTGCCAATTTTACTGCTGTCCGACTCTTGTTCAAAGCATTATTACACCAGAGGCCTAGCATGATAAAAATGAATGGAATTGGACCTTTCACAACGCAGATACACCGCATCCTTTCCTCGCACTTTTTGGATTTGGTTTGATGCATATTCACAACACATGTGTCTCATAGCAACATACGGTATGAAGTGAAAAGAAAAGGACATGTCGTACAGAAGTGATTAGATCGTCGAGGGGTAGAGCATCTGTAATAATTCATCTTAGTCAATACTTGTATATATATCGCAAACTTGCGACATACCACCCGGACACTGGCGCCAAACGCACGGGGAGGGAGATTCGACCGGAATTTTGATTTTACAACGCCTGAGGATCCGTGTGGCCTGGTTACGCGGCTAGTAATTCGAATTAAACGGCATTCATATCGTCATTAAGATGTTGACGTCGATATGGTCACTCACCCCCAGATTACACGAACTTTCGAGCCCTGAATCTCCCGCTTTGCCTTATAAACGAAGGCAACACGCTTATATCCAATTAGAGGAGTTCCAATAAGCCTTGTGGTAGCACATACCTTGCCGAGGTAAAACTGAGCATCCTCCTTAGTGGCGACACCCTCTATTTGTATCAGCGAAGTGTTCGGTCGTGTGTTGCGTTTGGCGCGCTTGTGACCCAAGACGCGGCCTTTGCTGTACAATCTAGAAGTGCGCAGAGATCAGCCAACATTCTTTGCAAATCAGAATAATGGAGGGATCTGAGGAATTAGCCGCGTCATCCACGGATGATGAATATAATCCATCGTATTCCACCTGTTCTAACCTATCCCAAATGCTACCAGAGCAACATCTACCCCTCTAAAAGTCACAACGCACCTAGTTGAGCCCATTTTGCTTGAGGAATGACGGCGCCGTCGAAAATCTTGAGGTTGCTTGTTGCTACGCCAGAATAATGAGAGGATGGTCCGGCACTCTGAGAAACAAACACGACCAAAGGTCTCAGCACGTAAAATGAGGTTCGTCGGACCATCGTGATCATATACGACACCTAGATTTATGCATTATCGTTATAGATTTATAGACAGCGGAGCATTAAGATTAAAAAAGTATACGGATAATCAAATAGCGTCCCCTCGGTTCCACAGAAGGAACGAACCTCGAGTTTTCGGCAACCCAAATGGTCTGTTTGTTGGCAGCTAATTCAACCTCCTTCATGGCCCCGCGCCGCGGTAGAAGAAAGCCAAATTCTGCCAAACCTTTGCCAAAACAATAATTATTTTGTGGAAGCTGCAGCAGGCGCGACAGGAGGGGAAGGTGTGGAGTCATCGGTCTCATCTTCTTGAGAGCGGGGTTCCTCTTCGGAAACAACTTCTAAAAAATATACATCTTCAGAAGAAGATGGGGGGGATGTTCGGAGCACGTCTTCCACTAAGTCTTGGGTTGTGCGTAGCCCAGCCGTATTCTCAAGAGGGGGAGATACATCCGGGGCAGCCACGTCAACCCAGATGTTATCCGAGGGCTCAGACAGTGAAGACGCAGCTTCGACAGAAGAAGGAATGGTCGATTGTGGTGGCATCTCCGTTTCCTGAACGTCAGTCGGACGTGGATGAGAAGTTGGGGGGATAGAAATATTTTCTGCCGCGGCCTTTACTGGCTCACCCTTGTGCGAAATTTCAAAAGGATTCCGATCTCCTGTGGCCTCCGCCCAATATCGGAGAGTCCTGCGCATTCGAACGTGGTCGAGAGTAGATCCGCAGAAAAGTTCTTCGTCTGTGATAGGACGGGTGCTATCTATGGGTTGAAGGTCATAAAATCCGCCCCATTTGAGAAAATTGCGCCCCGTTTCCGCCAGGCGCCGATTAGAAAGATGTATAGATGGAGGCCTAGATGGAGGTGTAGTATGTACTACGGTTACAACGTGAGACGGAAAGCACTCTTCTTGAAGAAACAACTTGAAACTCACATTTTGGTTCAATTTTGAAATTGATCGTCCTTCCCGTCCCCTCCACTGATGGAGTGTTCGATCCTTCCAAAAAACTGAGGGTCTCGCTTTTGCCCTGGGGCTCAAGTAGGTGCGCGATGTCAGCTAGACCGATCCCCCCTGGTTGGTCCGGCACCACCTCCGGAGCGGGTACATGCAGGTTTTCACCCAACGCTGGGATGCGTTCGACGGAGTCCGCGTCGCGGAATAAAACCAATATCTTGGCTTGGTACATTTCTGGCATTTCATAATCCTGAAAATATAGTGGTAACGAAGGCCAGTTGGGGCATGTACAAAAGCAAACGTTACCCTCAATATACGGGCCTCAGCAATAGAACCATATTTTTTCTCCACGGCTCGTACAATGGCATACGCGTCTGCCATGTTATCTATCATTGCCCATGTGCGGATATAGGCTGCGCGCTTTCCATCTCGTTTGAGCTTTGGAAGTGGTTGAGGCTTGAAAGTCGCAGTCGTTGGTAAAGCGGACCCGCTTGATGCTCCCTTTGAATTTCCTCTAACGAATTGAAGCGGCCTACATCGTTTCAAGGTTGATGAGGTAGGTATTCTTGACTGAATCATGGTGGGAATGACACTTCAAGCTCTTTACCCTTGATTTGGGGTTGGCTGCTTTGCATTGATCTCATGTCTTCACCAAAACCAGAGGGACGGTTCTCTGCATACAAGATCGCCCTCAAATCTGTCTCAGCGCGCACAGGGACTCCTCTACCATCTCTTCTGGTGTCATTCGGCGTCCTCCATGAACTCACTGCCATCCTCCCACTCGTTGGTGTCTTCTACGGTGCGCGCGCGCTCGGTATAGGGGAACGCGTGATCAACGCTGTTGTAATGGAGGACTCTTCTTCTCAACATTCCCAAGACGGTGCCGTTGCTTGGGGGAGAAACGTCTTGAAGACTTGGGTCGACGAGGGTGACAGATGGGCTACTAAAGTTGGGACTCGATATGGTTTATTCGGGTATGAGAAAGGGGGGGATTTGAATGGCGTATCAGCCGCCATTAGTGTGCCCGGTCACATTGGTGGTGATGTTGCCAATGCCATAGTTGCCTACGGAGTGACCAAGGTGAGTTGACTTGGTACCTGTGGTGATGACTTTGATAGAAATTTGCTTTTCATTGTCCAGGCTATCTTACCACTCCGTGTTGGAATATCAATATACCTTTCACCCATGTTCTCTCGACAAGTAATTGAGCCATTGCGGAAAACCCTTCAACGGCCTTTCCGACGTTGATAGTTACAGTTACCGCTTTCGTGTGATTGTCGTTGTTGCTCGAGTGTCTCTAAGCCAAACAGCCTACCTTTCTTAATGCACAAACTGCACTTCAAAGATACGCCACAAGAACAATCCGCCAGATCACAAAAGCGAGCGGGCAAAGAACGAGATCGAAAACGGAAGCGCAATTCCCTTGACCATGACGACGAACTCAAACGCGGCACGTCTTCGAAACGACCCCACGCCAATGCGGGCGGAGATATTCCGCCGCGCAAATGGGCATCCAGCGACGAGGATGACGCCGGTTCTAGTTACGGTCCTCACCCAGCAAACAGTTCGAAGATACCATCTGACTGGAAGGAAAACTCTCATAAACCGGACTATGACACCATCTATGCTCAATTAGAAGAGCAGCGCTTTCGGGAGAAAATGTTTGATGCACTCGGGGATGATGAAAGATTAGACTCCATAGAGGCTCGGTTCAATGACTTTGGACATCTTCCAGACCGCTGGAGAAGTGCCAGAAGTTTGAAAGCAGGCGAGGGCATCCGCGATGAGGATGACTTTTTCAGGTTAGATCCACAGAACATGGATGAAGAGGAGTATGCAGAGTGGGTGAGAACTGGAATGTATAGGTATTTTTTTTTGCTTTGCAATATTGCAACAGTTCTCAAACTACTACACGCCCTAGGAAAACCCACGCAGCCGAATGTGCAGAATATTTGCGTAAAAAGGCAGCGAAGGCCGCACGACGTGCAGAGGAGAAAGCGCGGAAGGCGGAAACGTTGAGACTTGAGAAGGCTATGAAAGAAGAGCGTCAAAGGAAGAAGCAGGAGCAAGAATCACGGCGATTAGATTACGCGAGGGAGGAATACCATATGAGGTGGAAGATACTACTTTCCGCCCCAGGTGACGACGACCCGGTGGGGATCAGTTTCCACAGCATCCCATGGCCGGTCGCTGCTGCATATCAATGCAAGGCCAACAAATCAAACGACAAGAAGCGGGCGACGTTTTCCGTGGATGATTTGACGGCAGAGGCTATCTCGGCGTTTCTACTTGATTCGATCTCCGGCAGGCCTGCAGAAGAGAGGAAGAAGGAGAGAAGGGAAAAACTCCGGGAAGCGTTTTTGCGATTTCACCCTGATAAATTTGAAGGTCGGTTCATGCGAGGAGTAACGAGGGAGGACGAGGAGAAAGTCAGGCAAGCAATTGGGCAGGTTAGCCGTGCGCTCAACGTACTACTAAGTGAGGGACAATAGATTGTACTATGTAGCAACAACAAAATGATGGCTGTGTTTGTGCCGGCATCAACCCCCCGTCTTTCAAGCTCAAGCTCCACCCCCAACGTCCACGACGACGTTCACCCGGTGTTTGCATTCTTTGCCACCCTATAACACTCATTCGGAAGCATATTGGCCTTCTCACTCATTTTTTGATAGGTCGCCACTCCTACGACACACAATGTCCGGCATCTCAGATACCGCAGACCAACTGTTCAATCAAAATTCGCGGACGCTGGCGCCTGCTGCTGTTGGCTCTCAAGTCGCTCTTATGAGCGTTATTTCTGTGGGTTTACCCTCCTTTATCCAACTCCATAATTCGAATTTCCATTCGCTTAGGTGATAGCCATTCTACTATTCAATTTTCTACGTCCAACAAACAAGGTATGTCTCTTCAATTGAACTTTCGCTCGCGGTGGCAGCCATGGCTTTTCCCACCTTATACCGTATTCGTTTCAACCTCAGTCGACGTTTTTTTAACGTGCTTTAGATCATTTATGAACCCAAAGTCAAATATCACGAAGGCAACAAGCCTCCCCCCCGAATATCCGACTCGCTGTTCGGCTGGCTCCCACCGCTCGTCCACACCAAAGAACCAGAACTTCTGGATAAGATAGGCCTGGATGCCGTCGCCTTTTTACGCTTTCTTCGCCTCCTTCGGTCGCTCTTCACTGGTATCACCCTCCTCACCTGTGGTATCCTCATTCCCATCAACGTCGTTTATAACATCAAGAATGTCAATGCGAAAAGCAGGGATATCCTCAGCATGCTTACAATACGGGACGTGAAGGGAGGCTTCCTATACGCGCATGTCGTGGTCACCTACCTCATCACCTTCCTGATTGTCTTTTGTGTCAACATGCACTGGAAGGCAATGGTGGGACTGCGGCATACTTGGTTTCGCTCTCCAGAATATATGCAGTCATTCTACGCACGGACCTTGCAGGTGATACACGTCCCCAAGAAACACCAGAGCGATGACGGCCTGAAGGGCATCTTTGAGGGTCTCGGAATGCCATACCCAACGACCAGCGTTCACATCGGTCGTAAGGTTGGAAAACTTCCTGAACTGATCGAATATCACAATCAAACTGTTCGGGAATTTGAAGAAGTCCTCGTAAAATACTTGAAGGGTGGCAAGATTAAGGCCAACCGGCCAACTATCAGGCTCGGTGGTACATGTGGGTGCGGGGGGACAAGAAAAGACGCGATTGAGTTTTATACGTACGTGCGCTGTTGAACTCGATGACTTCTCCTGTTCACGTTCACCTAGCGCCAAATTGAAGCGCACAGAGGCTGCTATTGAGGATTACAGAAGCCAGATTGACACACGTAAAGCTGAAAATTATGGTTTCGCTAGCTTGGCCGCCGTACCTTATGCACACATCGTGGCCAAGAAGCTGGACGGCAAGCACCCCAAGGGAACCACCGTTGATCTAGCTCCCAATCCTAAAGACATTGTTCGTATTGAATTGGTCACCATTGAAACGACGTCGCTTACAACGCATTAGATCTGGGACAACATGAATAAGTCTGACGCAGAACTTGCTCGCAAAAAGCTCGTAGGATTTTGGTGGCTGGTTCTTGTTTGCTTCTTCAATACTGTGCCTCTGTTCATCATCTCTATCTTGTCCAATCTCGACTCTGTGTGTAAATTGATCATCATTCATCTCTTCTACTGACTTTTTTGTTTACAGATCCGTGTTTATGTCCCTTTCTTGCAAACATGGTTTGACGACTCCCAATTTTCCTTTGCGTTCGTCTCCGGTGTCTTACCTCCTGCTATTTCTGGGCTTTTTGGTTTCTTCCTACCAATTATCATGCGTTGGTTGACTAAAGTCAGTCTGTTTACTGGCCTCCAAGAGCTGTGGGGATTCTAAACACCCCCAAAATTAGTACATGGGTGCATTAACCCACTCAAAGCTTGACCGCGCAGTCGTTGCACGGTACTACAGCTTCCTGATCATCAGTCAACTGGTCATTTTTACTCTAATTGGTGTCATCTTCAGTACGACTTTCTTCGATGCATTGTAGCTTGTTAGCTCACTTGTATGCCAGATTCTGTGAAAGAGATTATACAACAAATTGGTAGCAAAGCCAGTTTCCAGGAAATCATCAACAATCTCCATGGTACATTTACCATCTTGCTCAGTTTATCAAATACCTGACCTGTTTCGCAGAACTCCCAAAGCAAATTAATCGAACATATATCAACCAAGCTTCATACTGGCTGACATTTTTTCCGTATGCGATAATCTTCTCGCTGACTACTTGCTGTTAATCATTGCGTGCTCTAGCCTTCGCGGGTTCCTCGTCGTTTTCGATTTAGCACAGATCATCAACCTAGTTTGGCTGTCGATCAAAACGCAGTACGTTTTTTGTTGCAATTTTTTTTTTTTATTCAAAAAAAATTGGATGATAGCATGTTTGGCCGAACCCCTCGCGACATCCGAGAGTGGACTCAACCTCCCCTCTTCCAGTATGCGATCTATTAGTAAGTACTATGTCCTCATTTATCCAACCACAAGCTTAATGGACTTCACAGCTCAAACATAGTCCGCCATTTGTTTTGTGCCTATCACCGATATACTGACTTGAAATTGCAGTTGTTCATGGCTGCCGTTGGATTGGTATTTGCGCCCCTCGCCCCCTTGGTCGTCCTAGCTGCTACGATTGTTTTTTGGATGAGCTCCTGGGTATACAAATACCAGCTCATGTTTGTCTTCGTTTCGAAAGTTGAAAGTGGCGGTGTTAGTTTCTTCACTTCAGAGCATGCCAAATACAACCTGACGGAACCCCTCCCAGCGTCTCTGGAATGTCGTCGTGAACCGTCTGTTGTTTTGTGTCCTTCTGATGCAAGCATTGATGATTCTCAGTAAGCCACTTTCGATTCAGGTATAATCGCTAACTGACGTTCTTCATACGGTAGCGATTGGTCTTCAATATCAATTTAGCTCACTGCAGTGGCTATCAAGCGTGCCCCCTATCTTGATCATCATCGCTTTCAAGATTTATATCAACCGGACCTACCTTCCCGCGTTCTATTTCTTCAACCCCTCCGACGAAGAGATTCGCCAAGCCAAGGTGCACTCAGAGCGATCAGATGCCAAAGGGAACAGACTCGAGAAGCGTTTTGGTCACCCAGCACTCCACACTGAACTGTTTACCCCGATGTTGCACGCAAAAATGATGCCTCTCTTGGGCCAAGTTTATCAAGGCAAGATTAATCAGGACCATGCGAAATTGGATGAGTATGGTGGACAACGTATGGATGCCCAGATTGTTCCAGGTGGCATTAAGATTGCTGCAATAGACCAAGTATGCCATCGCGCGTCTTTATATTAGCCCGCATTTTGCCAACTCATTCTTTTTTAACAGAATGACCTTGAATACGACCCTGCTCTATATCAACGTGATAGAGGAGAGTTGGATTGGGACGCGCGATCTATTGCTTCGACTGCCATGTTTGATTCATCATCAACACTCCACGCATCCAAGTCACAATATTATGCAAACGGAAGCACCGCAAAATTGACTGGATATGACCAATATCTAACCAATGGGCCCATGGGCCAGCAGTCCGATATTGAATTGACCCAAATGGATTCAATCCAAGAACCGCTTCTCAGTCCTCGCTCGTTGGCCTATCAGCAAAATTCCGCATTTGCTTCACAACAGTCTTTGACATCTTTGTCACCAGCCATGTACCAAAATCCGAATGGCAGTGAAGCTCCTTTGCATCGACCACAGGATCGGAGTTATTCCCCAAGCCCGGCATACACTGCATCTGATGCACTCTACGATTCAACGTACTCTCCGTCGGGGGTATCACCCCAACATAACCGCCAGTCTAGTGGCAACCTGCTGGCTGGCCAACAACGCTCGCAGTCACCCTTCGGTCAGCCCCCGTATACACATAGTCAGAGCCCCTCGCAGCACTACCCCCCACAACAATACCCCCCACAGCATTCCCGACAAGCCAGCAGCAATGCGTTGGCTGGCCAACACTCAAGGCAGGCAAGTGGAAATATGTTAGCCAGGACGGATTCTCCGCGATCAGCGACACCCTCGCAGCAGCGCGTGCAGTCTCCAAGCCCACAATCTTCTCAGCAGCACCTGCAACAACGACATTCACGACAGGCCAGCAATTCCAATATGGCGGGCCGTGGGGCACATAGAGGATACTAGCGGATATACTAATTTGTTTTGGTTAGGTTTGAGTCTCATACTTGACCTGTTTTTTTAGGCTATTGTTATCTAACAGCTCTCACTGTCGAGCAAGGACAATGTACTCTACAGGTACCCTTTAAGTATTGTACTTAATCAAACGGACATGACCCGGCCGTGACGCTATTGTCGGGCAATCACTTCGTGCTTAACGTTAACATTCGACGTTGGTTGGGAAATTTCTAGTGTCAAGGTGAGCCTATCTCCACTTTCAATATTGTATGATGCGAGCTTTGTATCACGATACACATTTTCGACAAAAGGCTAGGGTCACTCCATGGCCTTTGCGCTCTTGGATGAATACGTCTGCTTGCAGACTTTATCTTCTCTCTGATATTTTATTCCCAAATGAATTCAAGGTTTCTATTCTTGCCCTAACGCATTCTTGTTTAGATCCCTCAAGTTTCCTGCCCATTACACTGCTGAAATGAGTCAGCCCGTCGGTGCGGCACCATAGCCACCTCGAACAACCTCACACTTTGTCATTTGAACCTGATTGCGGCTAAGAAATTATTTCGTGAGCGTAAGATTTCAGTGCGGACTTCCACCGTATGTCGCTGCCCATGAGAAATCACGCAGAGAAATGAAAATAATGGACCGACTACACACACATTTCACACTCCCGCCATCACCGGCCTAAAATCTTGCCTTACTTTTGTCGTTTTTTTAGCCCCCAATGAGGCCAGCTACTTCCATGTGGCGGGTTGGACAGAAACAAACCCCATGATATGGCATAATGATCCAGCACTAGATCGAGTTCCTCCATCTCATCAAGCAATTCTAATGTTGATATTCTGGGCCCGCAGTTAGTTCGTTCAAAGTGGTCTGGGAAACAATGCTTACCTCTCCAACTCAGCTCTATCGACATACGTTTTTCTTATTTCCCTCAGTGTTAGGGCATGAGCTGCAGTGAAACCGCTGCTGACAAATCGTTGCGAGAGACTATCTAAAGTTAAAAACGGCTCAGCGCCTGGAATGGAGATGTTCCTGGTCTGTGAAGGAAATCATAAGCAAATAGGTGAGGGGTGCAAGGCAGAAGGCGCGCCTTGAGATTGTTCACCATCACCCGTCCGAAGGTATCAGCAAGACCGAACATTTCATAGACAACGCAACCAAGTACCCCACCAGATGGTGCTGAGGACTTGGAAAATTGGGCTACGAACCATTCAAGCAATCGAGAAGATATTTCAGGAGATATGTATGCCAGGACACATTCGAAAATCAACAGAGTAGGAAGAGACGATGACAAGATTGGTGTCTCTGTTGAAGGTGATAGGGTCGTGAAGAGGTGTTCCATAGTCTCCGCCGGAGGGAGACGGAGGTCGTTGGGGAGAAGATGGTACTTTGGTGCATGTAGTGCTGTGCTTCCCTGGGCTGTCGGGAGATGAATGTTTAGAGGCGGCGGGGAAGGTTGGGCACATACACAGTGTTACATCTGCAGGCGTCCCAAGTACGCTGCTCAACTCTCGGCTCTTGCGAATGGCCATGGCCTTCTTGGTCGTAATCTCGGGGAAATCGATCTCGACATAAGTGGCGAGGTTTTCCTTAAGTGGCCCTGTCTAGCTGAAGGAAGAGCTCATGAGCGAACACACAATCTGTAAGGCACGGATGCTTAATATACCGCAATCCGCCAGAATCTTGTATCGCTCCCTGAACCGAGGCTCACGATCTGGCAGGGTTGGTTCAGTTTTCCTGACTCCTCGAGCCACTGTGTAGTGAGATCGTCGATCGCATACGACCGCACGAATGTGCCGATATTGATCAAGGGTGGGCGAAGGGGCTGGAGATGAGCACGGGGAACGAGATGCTTGATGAAGGGGTCATCAAGGTAGCGCTTTTGCACCGCAGAGAGCCTCGCAACAGCGGCATCGTTGTCAGTCGAACGGATTGAAGCATCTGGGTCCATTGAAAGTTACGGTAACAAATTATTATTTACTCGCTTACTCCCAACTACAATGTCCCTGCCTCCAGAGGTTTGGAGTCAAATCGTGTTAAATATTCCTTCTTCACATATCACCCCGCTCCTTCATGTCTCTCGTATGTTTCACGATTTTGCTATCGCCATCCTCTTTTCTGCGATAAAAATATATTTCATCGGCGGACACTCTGCCCTGCAAATGCTCAACACCTTTCACGAGGATTTCATGCAAGACGCCGTTGAGAAACTCATGACTACGTCCTGGGCACTCCTTCGCCACATTACCCGCCTCCCTCGCTTCGCCAAAGTCGTCAGAAGTGTTACCGTCATCTCCTTTGCAGATGCCCAATCTATCTTCGAACAACGTATAAGCCTTTACTTGGTATTCATTCGCTATCATCATTGTGATTGCTTTTACGAACAGTATCTCTAGGGGATGCTCTTGATGCATTACCCAACCTACAAACATTTCGCTGGATTGGCACAAGACCGGGATTATCAGAAAGCCTGGCGAAACGCATCCCACCAAGTGTACAAACATTAGATCTTCAAACGTAATTACACGTCCATCTCATCTCTTTTTGTGCCAACTCACTAATATTCCATCAGTTATGTGTCTACCTACTCATTGGGACATCTAGGCAACGTCACCCGCCTAAGTATGCCCACGCCTTTCTACTATCCAGACGACGAAGAAGCGCACGACGATATGGTAATCGATGAAAACCTCTGGGACTATTCGTCGTCGATTGATGTGAGGGAAGTACTCAACGCAGTCTCCCAAAATCTTCGGTCACTGGTTATCCTTACTCAGCACATCACTCAAGTACCTATCAGAGTCTGCAACACACTGAGAGTCCTTGAGATTTGCGCCGCTCATAGAGCAAATTTTACAGGGTTGGATTTGGTATTTCGTCACGCTGTGGCATTGGAATCCTTAACGCTTGTAGGCTACCTCGATCCTGAAACCTTCTCCCTCCTCCCCGAAGACTCGTCGGTTCTTCCTCATCTAAATTCTTTCCGGATCTCTTCTGATGGCATTACATTGGATCACGTCTCTGACACCGGTATGTACGCTTTGTTGGGGTTCCTTCGGGGTCGATCTTTGCTCAGAAGACTCTACCTCCGGCTTCCTGTTGCTCATTGGAGCGAGACCAGCAACATCCTGGCAGTCATCGGTGACCTCGATGGGTTGGAAGTTCTCGGACTTCACACAGGATGCGATCCTCTTTCTGACCTTGAAATCGGCATGGTGGCCAAGATATTGTCCAAGAAACTGAGAGCACTTCACTTGGCTATAAACTGGGGGGGATCTGATTTGTTACCTCTTGTAAGTCCATCCACCGTGGCCCCGAACAGAAAAAAAAATTAAGTGACCAAACAGATAGATTCGGTCGCTCAACTCCCTCTCCTTTCCTTCCTCCATCTGTACGGCGTCTTGACCCGCTTACCCTTGCTGCTGATAGATGTCGCAAGCGAGATTAAGAGTCTCAAAATGGTAGGCCTGAACCGTGCTCTGTGGGACATTAACAGGACGGGCGCCGAGCCCATTCTCGCGAAATGGCCTCGTTGGAAGATTAAGTTTTGTACAGTGGAGGAGTTCTGCTGCGAAGACGATGCTTGGTTATTCAAATATAACTGACCTAGACCATATTGAAAAACGTTTGTAGAGTCCTCCTCCTTTCTCAATTGCAATCGTATAGATATCTTTACCAGCCTTGCGCCAATAAGACCCTTGAGTGCCTCGCAGATATCGCGTTGTCGGCTTGACCGGGCCGGCTACCTGAAGTGTTCCCTGCAACTTGAAGCTTCAAGGATACTTAAACCGCAACGTGCTCAAGTTGCAGTTGTGGTAACACGGCCCTTGACTAGTATTTCATACAGGCTCTCCTCTTTTGTCCACATCGCTGGCTGTGACTTGTCAATTCTCTGAACCCAAGTAAATTACCCCACTTGACAAACTTTACAACTGGACTGGTACTGAGGAGTCGAAATGAATGCCGGGAAGCTAATATCAGGGGAGGAAGTGGCAAAGCATAATCGGCGGGAGAGTTGTTGGATCATTATCCATGGTGCGGAAATCTTGCCACCCATTTTGTCTTGAGATTTATGGGTGTTTAGGCAAAGTTTACGATGTCACTGAGTTTCTGGATGGTGGGTGTCGTTTGGCTGTTGGTTTTCTTTTTTGACTGAGGCATATCATCGAACTCCATAGAACATCCAGGTGAATTCAGCGTGCTCAGGCATTCCCTCATTCTGCTAAGTCGGATAATGTAGGTGGTAGCAAAATCATCCTAAAATATGCGGGGAAGGACGCCACGTACGTGAAAGTGAAATTTCCTTGGTCGCAACTGATGTTTGGCAAATTCCAGTGAAGAATATGAACCAATCCACCCACCTGATGCAATCACGACCAACCTGCCGCCTGAAAAGCAGTACGTACCCAGCCGTTCAAATCGTACCTTTATGACGTGAGTCTAAAGTTTGGGCCTCGTCGAGCCTTCTACGGTGGAAAAGGTGCAGGTCAAAATCACAGACGAGGAGAAGGCTCGTCAAGAGCGCGTCTCTAATAGACCTCCATTGGATGAGATCCTGAACCTCCATGACTTCGAGGTATGTCAACGAAAGAATGGTCTTCGTCGTATCTTATCTCGTAGGCCATTGCAAGGCAAACTATGCCAGAAAAAGCATGGGCATATTACTCTTCTGCCGCGGATGATGAAATTACGACCAGGGAGAATCATGCTGCTTATCACAGGTAATCTTCTCTCTTTTGACAAATTTCTATGCGCTTAGCGGTTGTTTCCAGAATATGGTTTCGGCCCAGAATACTTGTGGACGTAACCAAAGTCGACTCGTCCACCAAGATCTTGGGATACAAGTCGAGTATGCCTGTCTACATAGTGAGTATCCAGCCGAGAACATGGTGCGAACAAAACCAAACCATCCCTCAGACAGCAACTGCTTTAGGGAAATTAGGTCACCCAGATGGGGAACTCAACCTCACTAGAGCAGCGGCCAAACATGGAGTAATCCAGATGGTGATGAATTCCATGTCCCAAAGATTAATCATCTCACAGACGTCAATAGATACCTACGTTGGCGTCTTGCTCCTTCGACGAATTGGTGGACGCTGCCCGACCAGGCCAAGTACAATTTTTGCAGTTGTAAGAACCTTCCCCCCTTTATGCGGTTCATTTCTCAATAGTGTATATTTGAGGTACGTCAACAAAGACAGGAGTATAACAAAGCGGCTTGTACAACACGCGGAGAAGCGGGGAATCCGAGGTCTGTTTATTACCGTCGATGCTCCGCAATTGGGACGTCGGGAGAAAGTAAGATGTTCCATATTGACATCACTACTTGATATCCATCGCCTTTCAGGACATGCGGATGAAATTCGAAGCTGAAGATCCCTCAGAAGTCAGTAAGGCAGGTTCGAGAGGTGTCGACCGTTCCCAGGGAGCGGCACGAGCGATTAGTGCATGTAGGGTTCATTGCTTGTTTGCAATGAAGCTAACGACATCACTAGTCTTTCATCGACCCCGGGTTAAACTGGAAGGATCTCGAATGGTTTAAAAGCATTACCAAGAGTGAGTAAAATACTGTGAAGACTTGCGCTTCTTTGATCGTTTTCTCTTCGTAGTGCCCCTAATCTTGAAAGGTGTTCAACGATGGGAGGTCAGCTCTCATTTGTTATTCTCTCGAGTTTTTACCTAGTTTGAAAAAAGGATGCTTTGAAAGCCTATGATCTCGGTCTCGCCGGTGTTGTGCTCTCCAATCATGGTGGCCGTCAATTGGACTTTGCTCGATCAGGTGTTGAAGTCCTTGTCGAAGTCACCGAATACCTCAAGCGTCAACGCGGGCTGACATTCCCGAATGAAAATTTTCAACTATTCGTGGACGGAGGGGTACGCAGGGCGACTGATGTCATTAAAGCGATTGCTCTCGGAGCAACAGCTGGTACTTTCTTCCGACACTACTCCCGTGCTCTTTCTCATTTGTAAAGTGGGAATCGGTCGTCCATTTCTATATGCCTTTTCGTCGTATGGAAGCGAAGGCGTTGAAAGGGCCTTGCAAATATTGCATGTAGGTGGATTATCGGACATTTTTCTTCACAGCTGCGTTACTGACATGCGTAGGACGAATTTGAGATGAACATGCGCCTTCTTGGTGCTCGAAGCGTTGCTGATCTCGCTCCCGACATGGTTGATGCCTCAAATATCCATTCGCATCTTGTTGCTGTTCCGAGCGACAAATTATACGAAAGCAATTGTGAGTCGTTTGCTTGATGCTTTCTGAAAACTAAATAGATAACGTATCTGTCCAATAGATGAAAGCATGCGACACGCTAGGTTACGTGACGTGAAGTCGAAGTTGTAGAATGATGTTGGCACTTGCAGGTCATTATATAGATGTGAGATGCATCGTCGAAGGTTTCCTCGCCCTCTCCTAATAAAATACAGATTAGGTTTATATGCCGCTTCTAGATCGGGTCACATTTGTTTTGTGCTGTGGAACTATATTCGCCAATGTATTCAGTAGCATCACGTACCTAAGGCGCGGTATTCACGCCTAGAGTGCTCTATAAATGCATGCGCTGACCTTGCTTGATCAGTAGAAACACAACACAGGATAAGTACCGCGGAAGGCCGCCGTCCCAAGTATACATTTCACTTACTCGCCTCATTCGATCAAGGAATTTTGCTTTAACAGTTCTTGTTCTTTCGAGTCAATGCATAGCAGCGGGCAACGAATGGTTTGTTGGTAATAAATAGAGATCCGAATACCGGCGATTATGAGTATGAATTACAGCATATTTCACTCTTGTGTGTAGAAAAAATGCAATGTGGGTTTGGAGGTCTTGCAGCAGCCGCGGAAGCTAGAAATGAGATCAACGGAGTTGCAGACAAACTGCGTAAACTGGCATAAGAGGGTAGCCTAAATGATGGACCCAAGCTGGCAGCAGGTTGATACTGGATGAGGTGGTATTTCGACATCTCCTCATGACTTCGGCTTCCGCGTAACTTATCGTAGTAACTCCTCATGTACATTGAAGTAGCTGAAACCCTGCGTAAGCAACCCTATAACGAGCAAAAACTAGGGGCGCACCGAACGACACGGCCTACTTGGTGGCAAGTGCCTTGTCCATTTTCTCCCCACTGAACAACCCATCTTCCGACAATGGTGCCATTTTGATCTCGTGTCTCTGCCACCGTTTCCTCTAGACCAGGGAGAGGTCGTGCCGCTGATTCCTGTTTGTTTGGCGGCACCACGATAGAATCCGCCAACTCCCACTTCGCCATAGGTCGTTTCGTTTCAATAAGGAAGCATGGATCATAAACCTATTGTATTGTTGTAAGGGTTGTAACGGCACACAGCGTAAAACAGACAAACCCTTGTGACCAGAGGACGAAGTGTCAAAGTCATGGTGGTCATCTCGAGCAATTCCGCTTTATCCTCCGAAATTATGCGGTTGAGACTTGTAACATAGGGCTTGGCGCACCATGCAACAAGAAAAGTGCTCAATCCTGAGGTTCCAGTCGCTATGGAAGCGAGCGCGAAACGAGCGCTGAGAGGGAGGTTGGATTCCACCAAGAACATAAATGGGGCGAGTGTTACAGAAAGACCGAAAGACGCCAGTGAAAAAACTTTCAGGCGGCGGAAAGTGGCAGTGAGAGGTCCATTGTATATACCGGCAGCCTGAGGTTGAGATGAAACTGGAAGCGTATTTGAACCAACAGTGGATTGGATTGGTGTGTCAGACCGATGCACGCAGGAGAACGAAAAGTTGCGAGCCTGTGCGTTCAATGGATCACGACATTGGGTTAATCGTGCATTGCTGCGAAGGCCGACGACTAGCAGCCTGGGAGGTCGATGCAAGCAACCAAGGAGCTGGAGACCATAGGGTCTAAAGGGGAACATCTGGTGTGAATGAGAGCTGCCGAAGGCTGAAAAAGCCTTTCATCTCATCAGACACTTTGAAATGGAACCGCCAATCATTTACTCCAAAGCTGAATTCATCGAGACAGTACGCGACGGAATATTTCCTCAAATCCCTCTGTGACGCGTCGTATCCTTAGGATACAGGAAACAAGGTATCGCGTCGCGCAACGATCGCTGGGCCACAAAATATCATCCTTGGTGGAAAGACAATCATATCCAGTGGCGCAATAATTCGTGGCGATCTCAGACGAACAGGACCGGGACATGCTGTTGTCATCTCTCTAGGCAGATATTGTCTAGTAGGGGAGGGGTGTGTGATGAGGTCTGTTCCTTCTACTCCCTGCCGACGTCGACAATTGACAAAATCAACAAGACCACCCTACAAGACATACCGCGGAAACTTCAATTATTATCCTATGAAGATAGGCGACCACGTCCATATTGGCGCAAACTCTGTGGTTGAGGCTGCGACAATAGGAAACCATGTCGAGATCGGGAAAAATTGCGTTATTGCAAGTCTCTTACATCTTCCATAAACCTTGGTTTCTCAACTTTACTAGGGAAAGTTTACAATCATCAAGGACTGTGCAAAGATTGCAGATAACACAATAGTGCCACCGAACACAGTCATACCAGCTCTGGCGCTTTTCTCTGGCTCCCCAGGTCACAACTCTCCTTCTGTTCGCTAATTCGGTGACCTCATCCCTCCTTATGCAGGCCGGTTTGTTGAAGACCTTCCCGAATCTACGCAGGAAATGGTGGAGGCTCAGACGAAACAATATTACACTCGTTTCCAGCCATCAGAACGATAGAGGGCCATCCATCACCTTCAAGTCAGGTTTTTCGCTGCTTTTCTTTTATCCGTGATTACTGTTAGCGTATAGCATATTTGCAGTACATTTCCGTTGAACTAATTAAGTTGCATGGGTATATAATGCAAGTGGTTTCTGACTATGCAAGATGAGTTGTTTGTCAGGCATAAGGAATTGCAAATAGGTTGCCTCGTCCATCGAGTAAAGATATCACGCCACGGTAGTCGTCTAAAGCGAGACTGTAAACGAGAGACAGGTCGATGAACGGAGGGAGTTCAAGTTCATGAACAGACGCTGCCGATGTTTCCAGATTGTGTCGGACGAGCCGTAGGACCACGTTTTCGTTGAAATCCGCAACCAAAAGAACCTGTCTTCCGGAATGCGGGATCAACATCAACTGCCAGGCTGAACCTGGTGAATCATGGAGTACGCCGCGAACATTTGCAGATTGAAGCAATGAGAGGGTCTTCGGGCTGCTTGATGATCTGGTCCAAAAGCGTATATGGATGATATTTCCCTCCGCCAACGGGTTAACGACGCTATGCATAGAGACCGCAGGAACGCCATAGAATGAATCCGAGGATAAAGCCCCCTCCGCATGATACCGCGTTCCGGATCCGTCTAAAATACGGAGCGCGGAAGCGTTGCACCGGTGGAACGATTCGTCTGGGCATGACTCATTGCTGTCGTGTGGGAGGTATTCTTTGGGACAACAGAACGAAACGGAGGTGCTCCCATGTTCTATTAAAATGAAAATGTCGCCGTCGCAGGCCGATGTAGCCGAATGGCCGTCTTCATTAGATGGCTGCATAATCACTGAGTACCAGCATAGGTCGGACACAGGAAAACCCACATTGTAAGGAATGTCCGTTTTTATCATCGTCACCTTTTTCGATGATATATTGAGTGCAAGTAGGTCAATGGTCGGGTCCCTCCTCGATACGTCGCAGCGAAGAACGCCGACAACCTCCTTTGTCATAAATACCGCCCAATGGCAAAATAGAGGTGAAAGATAGTGACGGAAATTTATTTGAACTTTGGCGGTCGAAAGACTATATTCCAGGCAAACAATGACGAGGGAGAGATTGCTATAAGTTTGATCGATATCTGAAATGTGCCACAATCATAAAAGTATACTCACGGACTTTCGATGTCCCCATCGTTAACGAGCAATCCCATCGAGAACCGCCCGGGCTGATCTTGACCAGGCGATACATCCAGAATCTGCTGGGCAACGTGGATAGGCGGACATACAGCTTTTCCTAGCCCTATATCCCAGCACGTCATAAAACCACGAGGACGAGCGTGAAGAACATATAGCTCCGTGCCAGGAACTTGAAAGACGATATCGAATTTAGGTTCACTCCCTGGCAACTTTACCGTTTTGATGGATCCGATAATCTGTGGCTTGGGAAGGTCCCAGTTGCGCTCAAGACGAAGATATTGTAATGCTATACGCTTGAGGCTGGCCAGGTCGTGCGTCGTCAAGTCCTCATGTAAAAGACAGGGAATGGGTTTTGATAAGCGGGTTTTTGTCAAGCAAGTGATCCAAAAGCTACGTTTTTCAAGCAATGTATGGAATGTAGAGCATGCCTATTAAAAGTCAAGTGTTTAGTTAATTACACTTGACTGCTGCAGATGACACAGACCATTGAGAATGATATTCCAGTCTTCAGGTCACAAAATCCAAGGACGTGTAGAAGGACATCATGGGGTAAATCATGCAACTTCATCGACTCGGCGAAGGTTGTTCTGACAGTAGCTCAGCAATAAGTAATAAGGTGATCCTTCTGAGGGATCCGAGAGCTTATGAAGTGATGAAGCGAATTTGCAGCGTGTGTTAGGCGTGTGTTCCAGAATGAAATAATATGTGAATATAATTTACATGATGGCTAAGTAAATACAGAATGTCATGACTGAGCGGGGGAGTGGATAATAGCTGATAAGTAAGGTATGCAAGTTGTCGATACTTTTGACAAGAGGACAAGTGAGTGGAATTTGGGCTGCCCGTAAATAAGCAAATCGAACGTGCAGTCCAAAGCTCTAAAAGACGATGATGAAGCAAAGTAACTTAATCCTTCTTCTCCTCCTTAGGCTCAGAAGGTTGCTCAGAAGAGGCATTCTCAGCAGCACGTTTCTCGTACACCTGTAAAATCCAAATGAGTCGCGTACGGGTTGCAACGCCACCGAATTACCTACCTTTTGGAACAGGCCCAACGACGCCTGTTGTGTCTCACTGATCTTCTCCCGAACCGTGTCAGCAGTAACCGAAACATCTCCAACCTTGGCCTTCTCCGCGAGTTCACGCAGTTCACTTACGAGCTTGGTGACCTTATCCTTCTCCGTTGCATCGAGCTGGTCTTTAAACTCGGTCATGGCTACCGAAGTGGATCAGGTTCGCAGCATCATTGTCATGCAAAAAACAAACCTTTCTCGGTATCAGCGCAGACGGAATCAGCCTTGTTTCCCTCTTCAATCAAGGCCCGGCGAGCCTTATCAGCTTCGGCGAATTGTTCAGCATCAGCAACCATCTTCTCAATGTCCTTGTCGCTGAGGCCAGACGAAGAGGCGATGGTCATTGACTGGTCCTTGCCGGTAGCTTTGTCCTTCGCCCCCACGTTGACAATACCGTCTGAATGGGCGACGAAAGTGGTGAGAATATAGAGCTTGACTAGTTGCGAACACTTACCAGCATCGATGTCGAAGGTGATCTCAATTTGAGGGACACCCTTGGGGGCAGGAGGTATGCCAACCAAGTTGAAGTTTCCAAGGAGTTTGTTGTCCCGAACAAGCTCTCGCTCGCCTTGGTAAATCTTGACCTCAATGGCGGTTTGTCCATCAGCGGCAGTAGAGAACACTTGAGACTTCTTGGTCGGGATAGTAGTATTCCGGCTGATCAACTTGGTCATAATACCACCGAGCGTCTCGATACCTGACAACGACTTTAAACACAAGAATGATGTGAAGGTAAGTAGTAACATACCAAGAGACAGAGGTGTTACGTCAAGAAGCAAAATGTCTGTCACGTTCCCTGCCAGTACGCCACCCTGGATGGAAGCACCGATAGCAACTGCCTCGTCAGGGTTGACGCCCTTGCTAGGCTCCCGACCAAAGATACTCTTTACGGTTTCGGCAACCTTGGGCATGCGAGTCATACCACCGACAAGGATAACTTCGTTAATCTCGTGGGCCTTGACACCCGCATCACTCAAAGCTTTCTTGCAAGGCTCGATGGTGCGTTGAACAAGAGGGCCGACAAGAGCTTCAAACTGGGAACGATTCAGCTTCTTATTGACATGCTTCGGACCCGAGGCGTCAGCTGTGATGAAAGGAAGATTGATTTCGGTTTGGGTGGTCGACGACAATTCGATCTTGGCCTTCTCGGCGGCTTCACGGACACGTTGGATTGCCATTCGGTCATTCTTGAGATCAATGCCCGATTCCGATTTGAACTCGTTAAGAAGGTGCTCCACTAGAACAACGTCGAAGTCTTCACCACCCAGATGAGTATCTCCATTGGTCGACTTTACTTCAAATACTCCCTTCTGCATTTCCAAAATAGAGATATCGAAAGTGCCGCCGCCCAAATCGTAAACAGCAATGACCGACGAATCTGCCCGATCGAGACCGTATGCCAGAGCCGCTGCTGTAGGTTCGTTGATCACGCGGAGGACATCTAGGCCAGCAATTTGACCCGCATCCTTGGTAGCTTGTCGCTGAGCGTCGTTGAAATAAGCTGGGACGGTGATCACGGCGTGGCTAATGATTGAACTGTCAACCAACTGTTACATGTCAACGCAAGAGATATCAACTTACTTAACCTTCTTGTTGAGGTACTGCTCCGCAGTTTCCTTCATCTTTGTAAGAACCATCGAAGAGAGTTCTTCAGCAGACTGCGTCCAGGTAAGTAACTGCAGGAAACATTGTCCAGAACACACATACATAGGTCTTCTTCCCATTGTCCTGAACCTCAACAACAGGGCGGCCATCAGGCTTTGCCACGATTTTGAAAGGCCTAGACAAGGATACATGAGACGCATGACATGAAGTAGTATAAAATGATTTACCAGTGAGTCATGTCGTCTTGAACTTCCTTGTCCTTAAATTGGCGACCAATCAGACGTTTGAAGGCAAAAACGGTGTTAACCGAGTTGACGACTGCCTGACGCTTGGCGGGAAGGCCAACCAAACGCTCCCCGTGTTGAGTAAAGGCAACTACTGAGGGAGTTGTCCTAGCACCCTCTGCGTTCTCGATGACGCGTGCGCTTTTGCCTTCCATGACCGCCACGCATGAATTTGTCGTCCCCAGATCAATACCAACTACGGGGCCTGCTCAATTTGCATGAGGAATCTGGGTTCAAATGCGTAAAGTGTGCTCACCGTTGACTTTGGAATTCATGTTTCGCGCAACTGTGTGTCGTGGTATGGACTGCAAAGTGTAAACAAGAGTTAAGGGAAGTCGAGGATTAATAGCTTAGAGACTGACGGCATATTGGCCAACCCGGGGAACAGCAGAGCGGAGAGAACGAGCAGCTGAGAACATGGTGGTGTGGGGGAAAGAAGAGGTGAACCTCAAATTTTTTCCGCTGGTGTATGTAATCAGTTTCGTTTTGCCAACGGCTGATGCCGGACAGACATCACGTGTATTTTACTATGTGCCATGCCCAATATTTTTGCACTTTTTAACAGCTGAGTGCTTCCGGTGACCCGAGATGTGCGTAGGATAACATACTGCAAACTCAAGTTGTTTGACAAAAAAATTGAACTTGAGCGAAACATAGAAATCCAAGCTGCAGCAGCAAATTCACAATACTGACAAGTTGAATACAATTATCCCGCGACCGTCAACACCCGCAGTTCAACCCGTCACAACGCTGCAACACAGATATTTACAAAGTTCAATAGTAAGTACGTAGTTCTAAGCATTCACCTAAGAACTCACGCGCACGATTGACTCACTTGTGAAGATGCCTTTCGGTTATATACTACCATTGATAGCCGATTCCAGTCCATCTTCGGTCCTTCTTTAAAGTGATTGCAACATCCAGAACATCCATCTTCTCCATCTTTGAAATTTGAACATGACCTCTAATAAGATAGGTGGCGAGTACGGCGAGGTCAGAGCAATGATCGACGTCGGAAAGCTTAACACCTACCTTGCCAACTTGAATACTGGGACAATCCAAACCCCGGTTACCATCAAGCAGTTCAAAGTAAGCATGCCGATGACATAGGTACTTTTGCTGATGACTTTCAGTTTGGCCAGGTAACTACCTTGTCTTCTTTCATTTGCCTTATTAGATTGTCTTCACCCTTGCTAGTCAAACCCCACGTACCTTCTAAGTGATGCGAAGTAAGGCTAGCCGTCGCATTCGTACGAAAACAATGTATAACTCGCTTTAGGAAAACTCGCTTCGTTCTGCGGAAAAAGCCTGCGGGACAGCTCCTGTCAAAGACCGCTCACCAAGTTGAACGAGAATACGCCATGTTAGCCGCGCTGCAGGGACACAACACCAACCCGAAAACTTCACCAGAGAGAAAGATTCCGATACCAGAACCTTTTCTTCTCTGCGAGGATGTTTCCGTGATCGGGACACCTTTCTACATCATGGAGTTTTTGGAGGGACGCATCTTTACGGATACAAGAATGCCTGAGGTGCCCCCACCAGATCGACGTGAATGGTAGGCTCTCATCTCCCTCCCACTCTCCAGGTCTTATTATAGCCCATAGCTGGCTTTCGGCAGTGCGAGCGCTTGCTGCCTTGGGATCCATAAACCCTGCAGAAGTGGGTCTCTCGAAGTTCGGCCCCCAAACTGATTATTTCCCCCGACAAATCAAGTCCCTTTCTCGAATTTCTAGCGCACAGGCGGCAGCGACAGATGTTGAAACGGGGAAAGCCACAGGGAATATTCCTTTCTTCGGCGAGCTTATTGCATGGTATCGTAGTAATCTCCCAGATGAAAGAAAGACTGGCCTTCGCATCGTTCATGGAGATTATAAGCTCGACAATCTCATTTTCCATCCAACTGAAAATCGGGTTATTGGCATTCTTGATTGGGAGTTGTGTACTCTAGGTAGTCCCGTGAGTCCTCACGTCTTGACACTCGACCGGAATCATGCTTATCAAGATAGCTTGCAGACCTTGGGAACCTGACCCAGCCCTGGTCAATTGATATGAGAGATATCCCATCCACAGGCCCATTTACCATCCGAGGCTATAAGAATACCACAGTTGATGTCCCTATCCAACTTGAAGATCTTGAAAGAGAATACTGCCGACTCACATCACAGCCATACCCTATTCCAGAGATGGTGTTTGTTCGGAGTTGGATGCTCTTTCGAGTCAGTGTTATCTCTCTGCATGAGATATATCATGACTCATGACTCTTTAGCTCGCTGTGATATCTCAAGGAATTGCAGCTCGATACGCCCGCCGTCAAGCAAGCTCAGAACATGCCTACCTTCATGTTTCTGGATTTCCCGTCATTGGGAAATTAGCCAAGATTGTCTTGGAGGAACGAGGAATTAATTTGGAATCAAAAGCGAAGCTTTGACTCCACCAACGGAGGAGCAAGTGCCATAACGATGTCCGTCTTATGTTTACAATAATGTATTAATACCCTACATAGGTGGTTATGCAAGTGAGATATCTATGTGCCATTTCCCTTTCTGGGGTGGCTGTCCCATGTCATCATGCGAGAAATCTTAGATTTTGGTTTTCCTGCGGGGGGACTCGTCCCCGGAGGCAACACGTCTGGCTCGTCCAACTCTTCCGCATCCTCTTGATTCTTTCCCGGCGCGGCGGTTAGGAAATTGATCATTACTGACCATAGATTATTTCCGCTGAACCTGTGATCCTCTCCGAGGAATGCTTGATCAGCTATCTCTGCCAACTTTCTTGCTTCGTCGGTGTCCCGTCTCGAAACCAAGCTGCTTGGCGGCGGGTCTTCCCCTTCATCCAATGCCCAAGCCCAGCCCCACCCTGGTGAGGATATCAAGCCTTCCTTGAGACATTGTTCCCCTGGTGACCTTGGCGCCCTTACGTCTCTCCGAAGGGTTTTCCGCAGGCTGCTCATTCTCTTGATCGTATCCTCCTTGGCCCGTTCAAGATTTTGGCGGCGATGCCTCTCAACAGATTTGACTGTGTGTGAGAACTTCTTCTCGAATGCATCGCGATACTTCATGAAGCGTCGTATGACAAGTTCGGATATTGATCCGATGAGTTCAGCTGGAAGCCGCAAGGCATCCATCTCAAGTTGAGGTTCCATGGGGCGAATTACGCCACGAATATCGACTCGCTCGCGTATTATCTCACAATCCCAGGATGAAGGATTCTACAATAATACACGATTTTAGCCAAGAATTTCAGAACAGTAAAAGAAATTGACCGAAATCGTGTGATAAACCCACGGATCACCTGCAGCACGCTCTCCTTCGAGGCTGGGGACAGGGTGCATATGACCGTTGAATCGGGGACCTGCCACATCACTTGGCGTAGACGACCCCCCTGTCTGCGAGCCCTGCTGAACTAGGCTGGCTGTTGTGGCCCTTCTTCGAAGAACAGTCCCCGCCCTCGTCATCTGAGTTGAGAGGGTGCGTCTCAAAGATTTTCGAGATGCAATGGTTGTAGGTGGATAAGGCGACCGGGGTACAGCCCCCGTTGAGGCGAAGTGAGATCCAGTCGGAGTCGGGGACTGTTGTGCAGGAGAAAAAGTAGTGCTTGATGATTGTGCCGAATCTGGGGGTTGCTGTTCAGGAGATAAGGCCCTGGCAAGGGCGACAGGAGACAACAAGCAATTGGAATCTATTGATGGCGACGATTGAAATCGGGTAACAAATTTGCAAAATGTCGCCATAGCTCGAAAACAGAATTTAGCAGGCGTCGTAAAGGCAAATAAGATCGGTAGAATGTGGGCGGTATCTGATTGACTGAGTTAGTAAGGGCTTAATATTGCCGCAAAAAATGAAAAAGTTTCACCATCGTAGATTTGAATATGAACGGGGGTCGGTCGATTTTGACTTTGCAATGCTTCCAGGGCCGGGTATAGTCCTCGAGCAGCATCTGTCAAAGGATAATTTTCAGGATTGGCGGCTTTGTGTGCACTGTCTTGTCCTGTCAGTAAGCAGTCATCGTGGATGCGGCGGCAACTGACGTGTAGATAATTTCATCTCTCAGAACTTCCTTGTCACCGACAATGAACAACAACGGCGGCAGACCACCCAGATACGATAACGACGGACTGACGAGAGGGTGAGTGATCAGACTGTTTTGCGTGTAAAGATGAATTTGATGATCAATTTCGAGCTTTTCGCCCAAGGCCGTTGTTAGGAAGATCTTCTGGGGGTCGGTCGCCTCCACTGGAGGAACGGCCATGGTGCATCCTACTTCAACGGACGTATCGGGCACGCCGGAAACTTGTCGTTCAGAAATTACGGTAGCGGTGGGTTCAAAGGGCTGAGAGTCACGCATCTTGAATGTCTGCCGAATCCGATGGCGGAGCGATGCGTGAACACGACTGGAAATTTCGGGCGAAGGAGGAGGCCAAAGAGGGCTTGGTTTGTGGAATGAGAGACCAGACTCAGCAATGATGTCCTGCGATCATCTATAAATACTACGTGCCTCCAGTTTGAAAGAAAAACGACGCACCGTGGGCGTGTTGGTATGTATGCTCTGGAAGGAGTGAGTCAAGTCGCACCAAGGGGATATCAGTAATCCACCAGCAGGCAACGGTAATCCAGTATCACGGATGACTTGAAGCAGAGCCAAAGAAAGACCACCGCCTGCGGAGTCACCCCCAATAACAATGTGTTCGGGACTAATTGCTTGATGCTCGGCCCCAGAAGGTGGTCTTATTAGGAAAAGGTCTGTAAGGAAGAAAACGTCAGTCCGTTCAAGTGACTGTAAGACAAGACACACATGCGGCTACAGCATCCTGGATCGCGCAAGGGAATGGGTACTGCGGAGCAAGGCGATAATTGATCGCTGTCATAAGAATTAGGCTGAGTGGGAAGCGAGAAACCTAGGAGGTACCAAAAACACGGCCATTGATTTTGCGAGCCAATCGTTGGATGCTGTATCTGTATCCTCAGAGTTGCATCAATTATGAGCGGTTTATACTGTGAAAACGACAAAGAACCTCTCTTGATCTACACTTCCAAAGTAGTAACCACCTAACAGATAAATGAGGAAGTATTCCGAGGATCAAATGATGGTCTTCACCGCCGTGGAGATAAAGAATGCATCGCATGGTGTCCATATTCTTCTCGTAAAGCCCTTGGTCCTTGCCTGGTTCAGCGGGAGGAGTCGAATCGTGCGACTGGCTGTCATGGGTTTGCCCTTTCCGCATTTTATGTTGCCTCTTGGCTTCTTTCCAGTCCTTCCTCGCCACAATCCATTGTCCATCAACTCTTGTAAGGCAAAATGCGTAAATAAGGAACGAATAAAAACGGAATGGTCCACTTACCCATTAATGCCGCGAACCTGCCACCATTTCACGCCTCCTACAAGCTTGCGGGCAATGTCCTCTCCGCCCAAAGCTTTAATAAGATATGTTGCGGCTTCATCACACGAGCACATTGGCACCAGTATCCGGACGACATGAACCCAAGGGGGCGAGGGTGTGCGGGTGTTGGAAAAGCCTGGAGTCGTTGGTCGTTACATGGTAGATAAATTCGTTAGGGCGCCCGGTAACGCACCCTGGAGTTCTTCTACAGTGTGTCTAAATATGTTTGAGTTTCGGTTGAAGTCAATGATGCCAACAACTCACAAACTTGCAGCATTCAAAAACGCCTAATGTTAGATGGCGAGGTTAGCTTTGAAGTCGAGGTATCAAAAGTTGAATGGCATGCCTTGACTATAGTGAATGCCTCATCGTACAAGATATCTTCTTGTCGAAGACCAGTCCCTGGCAGGGTCCCTCTCCTGTTTGGATCTTTCTTCAAACGGTCAAAGTAATGCTTGACCAGCACTTCCAGAAGCACAGGCCCGACTTTGAGCCCAACTTCGCGAGTTAGAGAGTTTGCAAGCATGTTGGCAGCTGAGGGCCAAACGGCTTCTAAGGTTGGTACGATCGAGCGTGCTCTCAGCAGTGATTAACACCACCTAGGGGTGTCAAGTTGAAGAGTCGTCCGAGACGGTGCTCATTATGATTATTATCTACCAAGGGGTGAACGCGTTCGCCGCGATGCATATCAAGGCAAAACAATATCAAGCAGATAAACATACGCGGGGTTGCTCCGCTTCCCGTTTATTTCACAATCGTATGCCACCGAGTATTAACATCGATACCAGAACCAGCCACGGCCCTTCTTTTCCAACCCGTTGCCAATATGGATATGGATGATGTTGAGAAACACAGGCGTCAGTTCATTCGTATGGATGATAGAAACCAATCAGATTTTCCAGCTATGTACACCACTGTGGGGAATGTTAAGGAAGGTCATTTACAGCCGATGACCGAGGGATCAAGCATGTACATACATGTGGGTCAAAGGTAAATGACGTGCTAGGGTAGAACAAGAATCGTATGGTCCTCACCACCAGCCGGACCGACATCGACGCTACAACCCCGATCATGTCCCACGTTGACGACCCTTACGACCTCCCCAGAAGGAATATCTGCATTGCTGCCTGATTGGTCGGATCCTTGCGCAGCGACGATGGCTGCTCGTTTATTAAAGATTTTTAATCGAGGTATGCGCACATGTCCGCATTCAACGGGTATAAGTCTCCACAGCAACTTTTCTTCCGCGCCGGGAAGTAGCACCGGGATATGCCCACTTCTTAATCCGGCTACAATGAAGCCATCGAGTGTATCTGGTTCGAGTTGAACAGCGATGTTTGCAGAGCGAGATGGATGGTAATTGCGGATGATAAGGGAAAGTGTGATAGGATCATGGAGTGTCGCCACGGGTGGGACATTAAGAAGGGCGACTAGCCCATCCGATGGGTGTCGTAGCGATGGAAGAGAAATAAAAGTAGTACAAAGGCGGTCGTCAAGTTCAGCATCTTGACCATTTCTGATTTTCATGTTTGTTAGCATGCAGCTACCTCTTGAAAGAAACAGATGCTAACCTGCGCCACTTCACGACGAAACGACCGGGACCCAGTATCAAATCTTCTGAAATTTCTTCATCTGTTGCAAGGCTTATTCGGTAAATCGCACGAAATTCGTCACCCGGGAGATATTCTAAAAAGAAGATTGAGAAACTATCTTGAAGACGTGGGAGCGTCCTACCAGCAGGGAACATGTCAGCATCGTCCTGATCTGTTGAACATTCAATGATCTTTGCTTGAATATTGTCCTGGCAATAGTTAGACCTTCAAATTGCGAAAGGAGTCTGGAACAACACCTCACCTCCCTTTCCAGAGTCACGCTATCAAGCAGCAAATTCCATGGACCAGTACACTCAAATTTCATGCTTGCAATTGCCTCACCTCCTCGTCTATCATCCCAGAATTTGGCATCGAAGGTCTGGAGATTGGCTAACCCGGGCCATGGTTCCTGTTTATGCCTATAACTGACGTCACTTGTGACTTTGAACGGGTTCACCGTTGGTATTACAAGGGTCCGCAAGGTCTCCGTCTTGTCGTCCGACAAAAGGTCGTTTTCGTTGTCATCGTCCTCATTTGTTTCATCCTCAGAGTCATTTGGCCGAGATTGTATTGACACATCAATCATCCTCTCGCCACCAGCACCGGAGTTGAAGAGGTGAATGGTCTTCTTTCCACTAGCTCCCGGACCAAGCACGCCAAACTGGATGCCCTTGATGAGGCCGGATGACTGCTGATCATCCACCACAATGTAATTAACTGGTCTCATATGAGGAATAACCAGAGAAGAGAGAAAGAATGTCATACTCACCAGCATCGTCGATTTCCGTGGGCTGAAGAAGAATATCAACAACAATATCAAAGGTACGGCTGTCAGTATTCGTGACTTGAACTACAATGGGGTAGCTTTCGTCCAGAAATGCAGGAGCATGATGCACAAGAGAAACATCCAACTGATGCGGAACATGCGTAATGCTGGAGACTGTTGCTCGAAAAAGCTCAATGAAATGAACAATATTACGTACGCAGTAAAATCATAATTCTCCCGTTCGATAGGTATAAATTTTGGAGGGTCAAGCGAGCTCAACCATCGTGGTGCATGTCCCGCCTGAACGCGAGAGCTGCACGGAGGTAAGGGTATCTCCACCTTCCATGTATTTACTTCTATCGTCAATGCGAGTTTGGTTACCTGAGTGACGAAATGTTAAGGCTCCTTGCACGGGAAAGAAGACGCAGCCGTGACCTTTAGTACCGAGGGAACGTCTGAAGACATCGTTCCGCGAAAGACAATAGTGCTACCAGGGTGCCAGCGTAGATCAGCAGTTCTGGAGCCTCCAAGATCGTCGTCGTTGGACGGTGTGATGTGCCCGAGGTTTACTACTCCCAGCAGAGGTGGATCGGTATCCGATGGAGAATGGCGTATGATCAGAGGAGAAACCCTGTCTTTGACATAGACTGCGAGGGAGGAAAAGGGAATCGATTTGATGCTCCTACACGTTGGGGCTGTGAGGGAAATTTGGAAGGCTGATGACTCCCCGACGTTGATATCGGGAGTCCAGAGAATAACCGACGAATTGACTGGATAAAAAAATACGATTATTGAAAGTCCCATCCATATGCTGTCAAGAGCGTGTCACATACAGATCGGCTGTGCCTCGGAAAGGTCGACTACCAAGGTATCCTCAGGTGTTGCCGGCACAGCACTCTGGTCCTTCGTTAGAACAGCTCACACAGGGGGAATAGAGATACCTTCAAAACGGCCAAGAGATCTTCTTCGAGTGATCCAGGGTCCTCGGATTCGACGGAATCTGTGAGCCTCGAATAAGCACAAAGCAGTCATAGAATAGGTGACCCCTCACCATGACCCAACATTTCAATGAGCAGGCAGATACTGAGCTCAACATCACCTAATTGTTGCGCACACGTATACCATGTTGATAGTAGCGGGGGAAGCATTGAATACCATTTCTCTCTGCGATATGTCCTGGCGATGCGCTCGAAAAATCTACAGGACCGGCACATAAATATGATCTTCCTACGGTGTGCAAGTTAACATACCGAACAGCCATATCGAACTTTCCAGATTGGTGATATGTCTGCGCTATACGGTACGCAATCCAAAGCGTCAAGCGCCCTTGGGCTTGCGTTTGGGAAGATGCCGGGGTGTACTTCTTGAAGAGTTCATATGCTTTGGTGTAAAGCTGATGAAGTGTGAGCTCGTCACATTAATCGAAAATTTTGATTGGGACCACCTCAAGAATGATAGCCAGATGCTCAACCTTCTTCTCATTCGCAAATCCCGGCGACAGGTTTCCAGGTTGTGAGCTGAGCTGACATGCCAAAACCCTCTAGACCGAAACTAAATCGGTGGCTACAACGGAAGCTCACCTCGGCCTCTATTGCGGCTTGGAATCGCTCTCTTCGCATTTCGGTGCATCTCGCTGCCATATAATAATAAAATCCTGGATGCTGTAACGCGTGACTAGGGTTTATCCCAGCAGATCGCGCAAAGTCAAGTTCTCCAGGGATACGGGTACTTTGGTTAAGCGCATGTAAATTTTGGGAAGTCAAGGCTGGTTTGTGGACTGGTAGAATCAATGCGGATCGGACCCCTTGATCTAAGAGCTCCGCAAGTATTCGATGTCTGAGAAGGGGCTCCTCAGCTCGGAAATCACGGGAGGCAGCGATTGGTGGGAGTAACATACTGTCTCGCGACCCAACTCCAGAATTCGAATGTTTCTTCACCGATGCCCCAACCTCTAGAGAAATCTCCGAATTGCCGGATATGTGTATTGTGGTGGGACAATGCCAAAGCATGTTCATTGTTGTAAAGATATAGCTTAACGATCTGTTACAAGGGTTAGACTAAAAAGGAATGTCTGGAGATTTTGAAATAATACCTTGATATTGATGCAATCAGCTAGAACCTTAGCTTCCGCCCACCTCTTCGTACGTGGTGGAAGAATAGCAGTTGACCCAAACATGATGATTAACATGTCGTAAGCATCCTGATAATGCCTGGATTGTACTGAGATCTGTTTCCACCAGAACGCAGTCAAATGGAGACACAAACTTCAGAGCAACTTCATCTTCACTTCTAAATTCCGCAAAGCAAGCCATTTTATACTCGTAACGTACAGTCCATCCTTCAGGCCTCAATGGTCGAGGTATATTCAGACCGCTCACTGCCGCTGGACCAGGGTAGGATGAATGAGCTTGCGAGTGACGGTTCCGCTTCCTACGAACACGCTTAGAGTGGGCAGTGTAGTACTCTACCGCTGACTCATATAAAGCTTGTTGAAGGCTGTGGGAGGTCAATGGGACATAGGGTGGACTATGGTCACTCCTCGCACCTTCTGACAAAATCGTTAAGCTCCGCCGCGCTAACTGGGCTGAGAACAAACAAGGCAGCCCTTGAGTCAAGCCCACTTTGTCTCCTGATAAATGTTAATCGAGCATCTAATGTAGGGTCATCTGGGCGCCAAAGTCAATACGCCGATTACGTAATCAAAAAGTACGCACCTAACATCCTCCTGCTTGCCATAAGAACGACTGTAAGCTTGATGCCTCGTTCACTCATACTCTTCTTCCGTAAGGCCACCTCAGCGGATAGTTCTGTGTCCCGTTTTCGTTCTTCTTGTTCTCTCTCCCTGTCGCGATCTACATCCGGCAAGTCTGGTAGCGTTTTCGATGCTTGAGGTGGAAACTCGAAAATGCGGAGGAAAAGAACAAAAACTGAGGGCAGAAGGGTTGTATGTTTCCTAATCCATATTGGAGCAATCAATCCATCGGGGTGCAAGGGTGATGAGGGGGTAAGTGGCGATAGAGGTGAATGTGCAGCAGCGTATTGGGGATCATCTAACGGGAGGAGTTTTCTAGGTGGAAATCGAACGTCCCTGTCGACCAACACAACTTGGAAAGATTTAGTCTTCTCTGGTTGCCAAATTGCCACCTTCCGCTGTGCGAGAAGGGCATCACGAAGGCGGAGGGTGAGTACTTGAAACGCGTCTTGAGACTTTGTTGCAGGTGAATCCAAACCCGCGACAAACATAATTGGGGCCAATTGCGCCAAAAGCTCTGGCGGGTAGGAATTCATGGCCGCTAAACGGGTTGGTCGATGAGTGGAATGTGTGTTTGTGCGTCCCTAGTTAGCAAGCATGGACAAGCAACTGCAAACATTGTACGATATTATCGTCACGAGGTCACGAAGAGTTATCATTCACAATGGCCCTCATCGAGGTACGTAGTCAGTCGCGACGATGTAAACGATCCCTTTGATTTTGTATCCTAGGTTATCGCAAACGATCGGTTGGGACGCAAAGGTCTAGTCTACGCTCTAATATCCTCGTACATTTACTCATTCTGTATTTCCCTAGTTCGGGTTAAATGTAGCCCAGACGACACTGTCGGTGACCTGAAGAAACTCATCGCCGCGCAAACGGGTACCAATTCTTCCAAGATCCAGCTCAAGAAATGGCAAGTTTTGAGCAGACTGAAGATGCCCAGTGGACTGATTGTATGGCATTCCAGGTATACGATTTATAAAGACCATATAACATTGTCGGATTATGAGATCCATGATGGCATGAGCTTGGAAATGTATTAGAGTTGAAATTGTACCATAAGATCTAGCTTACCGTGGGAATTCCTCGTTCACCACACACCATCAGTGGTCGTTGTCGTTAACCGGGAGTTGAGCGACGTCGTCGAACGCAGCGATGGATACACTTTTTTGCGTCCTATCGTTGCTCTGTGCCGTTGCTTCGGCGCAGAATTCATCCAACTCGTCAATGGAGTCGGTCCTTTTTGCACGATCTTCCGTCGTTTCCAGCTGACCTACGTCCAGGTATCCTATTGACCCTTATCTACAGTACCGGCCACCCTTTTCTAGGTCTCTTCCAGTACAGATCCTTCTCACTGGAGTTATCCTCACCCTCGTCGCTGTCCTCTTCATTCACCTTATCTTCACCGCTCAATACCATTGGCCTCTTGCACCTGTCAACTATGTTCTCCAGCTTTCAGGCGTTACAACCCTCCTCATCTCCCTCATTGCCACTCTCCACGTCGTTCTCTCTGCAGCTTGGGCAGAAAGCGAGAAATGGCCTTACATGCTTAGCTATATCGCCGTCAACGTCCCTCCTGTTGACCTCGATCTCAACACCGACCTGTGGGGCGTTGCCGAGCGAGCAACATGGCTTGTCATGAATGCCTCTACCTCTGGCTTGATACAGGTCTTTATCTTGCATTTCATCTACCTATACACCTCTCAACACCATCAAACAGATTACTCACATTCAATTTCTTACCCTCCTATATCCTTCACGTCTTGAGGGACGACTTATTTTTACCCTACTCGGTACGCCACATCACTTACGTGCACTGTTTTGAGCTCGTCGACTTACTTGGTGCTATTTAGGCCCCTTGGCCGTGGTGGCTGCTATCATGCAGCTTCTTCCCATCAGCTCAAGCACTCAAGCGAACAGCATCGCCTCGGCTGTTCGCAATGTTTGTAACGCAACTCTTTCCCTCCTCTTCACAGCTTCCCTTTTCATTTGGGGTTTTCTCGTTAATCGTAAACAAGCCTGGCGGACTGACGGAGGCACGGCCGCCTTTGGCTGCGCTGCACTTAGCCTCGCCCTCGTCAGTAGTGCCCTCAATTTTCTGTACGTGCACAAAGAAGAAGAGTTTGTCTGGCTTCCCGGCCTTATGTGGGCTGTCGTCCTTTGGCAAAGCTTCCTCGGATGGTGGTGGTGGGTTGGGGCGGGTAGTGGTAGTGGGCTGGTGGGGGAAGATTACGTGCGAGAGAAACTCAGAAGGGAAGCGAAACGAGAGTCACGGAGGAGAAAAGCGAAAGACAAGCGTGCATCATCAAAAGATAATTCAAAGAAACTCTGGAAGGGTGTCACTGAAGCCTTTGGCCATCGAGAAGGTTCAACCTCTGCCCAGTCTCGTTTGCCGTCTGATACAAGATCACATTCTTCTGATCCAGCCCCTCTTGTGCCTCCCAATTCCTTGGTGTCGCAATCCTCCCCATCTGCCACCCACTCCGGCACCGCCCACTCAACCACCTCCGAATTTACCTCTACGTCCTTGGCCACCATTCCTCGTGTCATCCCTGCCTTTATGCACCGCTGGTACACATCTCTTCGCCGGGAACACGTCGCAGCGGCTCGTCAACAAGCAGCGGAGCGCGTAGAACGCATTAGAGAACTCGAGCGCAACGGTGCTGTGGACCCACGCAGTCAAGCGTCTGGCTGGGGTCTTGGGAGCTTTGGTTGGCGACTCGGAAGGGAGGAGCGAAGTAGAAGTCGGAATGTTGGTCAGCAACACTTGAACCCCAGTCACAATCATCACGACCTTGAATTATATACAAAAAGTGAATGGCGACGGAAGCGGATACCCAACGATGGTGACGAAGGTGAAGATTATGAAGGGCGCGCGATACATGGTGAATATCCCCCGTCTGCAGGCCCTACAATCCCACCCCTTCCTCGCCATAATGTAGAGAAACCGGGATCCCTGTGGTGGTGGGGTCCCCTGTGGCGGTGGAGATTGAAGGACTCGACGGTGTATTGATAAAATATTGATCCATACCTTTTTGGGGAATTCAATTGTACGACTCTTTTGTAGGATATTATATGGACCAACTAATCTAGGACGAATGGGTTGCCCAGAAGGGGACCACATCAATATATTAAGTACACTTTTTGGTTTGACTTATGTCATAGTAATTATGAGAGCAGATGGAATGGCCTAGCATGCCTCATGTGCCACCACGGGGTAAAAAATCGCAAGTTTGACTTTTATTATTCATCTTCCCGGTATTGAGTAAAGGCCGAAAGCATATAAACAAGTGTTGGCAGAGCGCTGTTTAGTAGAATCCCCCCCCCTTTCTTCTCTTCAATCAGAATGAAACTCGCTCTTACCTCTGATTCACAGCTCCCTGTAACCGATAAAGAGGTCGAGGCTGGGCTGCAATGGGTCATAAAAGTATATCATCAAACGCTTTCACAATGGAGGGTAGCTTAGACTGTTGGTTGTCGCACAGATGTACCAACAAGCCGACACGAAAGACGTGGGCGTCGTGCGCGAGTACTTCGCTGAAGAGGCCAAGGTCCACTTTGGAAATGCGCCTCCCATCACAGGCACAACGGCCATAGAAGGCTTATTCGCCTGGGAGTATAGCGCCGTTGAGAGTCTCGATCATGTGTAGGCATCCTTGCTTTATTATTTTCTTAGCTGAACCACACATCTATCGACCTGTAGGATTCGTGACAGTCAGTTACACTGAGTAATGACCAGCTCAAGTTTAACCTAACACCTTTGCAGTCCGCGTGCTTCACGACAAAATCATGGTTACTCTGGAGGCGATCTATACATTCAAGAGCGGGGTGGAGAAAACCGCCAAGTGTCTCGCAGTATGGCACAAGACTCCGCAGGTTTGAACCAGGCTTGTTCCAACAAAACGCTGACGTTCAACCCTTTTCTTAGACCGAACGAGCGTCGGGGACGGATCTGTACGGGGATTTCACAGATGTATTCAAAGAACTTATCGCCGCGGGTGGAGCGCCACCAGTTTGGAAGTAACTCCGACTTTTTACTAAAAAAATGAGCAGGTATGGACCGGAAGCTTGAAGCGTACTCAGTCGTAACAACGACAACAATCTTAATGCTTACTTTTTTGTTGTATTCCTCGATCAAAAGTTACAGATTTCCTTTGTGTTCTCTCCCTTCTGGCTCATAAAATCCGATCTTGCCGTCCGCCCAGTCCCTGATTAACACACCAGCAATTGTGGTAGCAGGGGGCAGCCTAAAAGGCGGATCGCCCTCTGTTCGTGCAGCCTCTTGGGAAACAGAGGCCGGGGAAGGTTGGGAATCATCCTGTTCCCCCTCGGTAATTTTGGCCATCTTCTTCACGTCTGTTCTAGTAAATCTAGTGCCTGCCGGGTGGTTGAGCACATAAAGAACTTCTTGACGGGTGTACCATCGAGCATCTATGAAATGATTGAGATGAAGCACCCAAATGTGACGTTATATACTTGCCTACAAGCTCGTTATCGAGGTCTGTTCGGATAGGCTTCGTGGAATCGGCGTGAGCGTAAAACCCGACCATGAGGTTTGATGGATAAGGCTAAAGTGCCCGTCACTCTGATGCTCGCAAGACGACGAATGCTTTGTCGGCCTTACCCATGGCTGCCCAGAATGATATTTGACATCCCAGACGCGAACCCCGGCCTCTTCCCACATCTCTCTCACAACGGCATCTTCAAACGACTCTCCAGGCTCGAGAAAGCCGGCGAGGGCGGAATAATAATTTCCGGAGAATTTCGCCTGCATAGATTGTGAGCAGATTTTTTCACCATAAGTTCTCGACAATACATACGTTTCTACCCAGTAAGACCTTTTCCCCAGTTTCGTCGATCGCAATCATAATGACAGCAGCATCGGTACGAGGGTAAGTAAAATTGTGTTGTCCTTTGCTATTGCAAATTCATGAGCGATCAACTTCAAGTTCACTCTGATTTCTTAATCATAAGCACCTTGTGGGGCAAGGAGCTCGCTCGACACTATCTTTCCAGGGCAACAACGATGAACATGCAATTTTCCAACCACCCCATAGTGAATACGTGGGCGATCCGCATGCAGGACAAAACTGCTCAGATAGATGAATCAGCCTGCAAAGCCCATGCTATCTTTGTCTGGCTGACCTTGTTGCGTGAATTCCAGTCGACAAGACTACGAGCTGAGGCAAAAACGGCAGCAGAAAATTGATCCATACTCGACATCAACGCCCTAGGCTCTGACCAAGACGGAACTTGACCCTGTCCAATAGCTAGCGTCAAAATTTCTTGAACTTGTTGAGGTGGAAGATCAAGATCTGTAACGTCCATTGCAAAGTATGGGGTACCCTTTAGCTTTGGCATCGCCGAATCCGGGTCAGTAAACTCTGACGAGGGAAGGGCGGAGTTGCCATCAGACTGGGGCTCATGCAGGCCAAGAAACACAATCCGAGAACTGAGGTGGCGCGCCGTTTCTGTCGGAGAGTGACGAGAATCTTTGCTAGCGGTGCTTTGAAGGAGGACACCAATTTGCTGCCCTTGACCGAAGTAAGGTTCAGCTCCCAGCAAGGGCTTCACGTCATTCGTTGTGAGATAAACAGAAGAGGGCTTGGTCGGTACATAAGCTGAGGAGGATACGAGAGGTTGTCCTGCGTTGAAAAGAAGCCAACGCGTGCTGGGAAGCGCGATAATCGCGTTGAGGAACGTCTGAGATGTTCTGAGCCAGGACAAACGGTTCAGAGGTGAGCCGCCGTAGAAGTTAACAGGTCTGTATAGTCTTCATGATGAGCATATTTGCGAATGAGCAAGCACTGATTATCGTACGTTTGAGGCATAGTAGATGTAGTGGGAGTCAGAGGCCCGGGTTCCGGGTCAACTTCCGATGACATGGGTTAAGTTTATAAAGCTCACTTTTAACATTATTCACGACTGGAGTGGTTCAGATGCAGTAGTCAAGGCATATCAAGGTCCGTCAAGAGACTATTGAGCGCCCAGCACTCAGTAACTGAATAGGGAGAGCCAGGTATATCAGGAAACGGTTGTTTCTGGGTACTACTCCGACCTCTAGTATACCTCTACCGCTATGTACATAGCATACGTAGTTGAGTCTTGACTACCAGTAATCGTCACCTAGCCAGCGCCTATGCGTTTGGACGCACCTAAAACATGTCGTCAGTTATCACACGGAAAGTTGAACGTAGCCTCTCACCACCAATTGGTACTTGACCCCGCAAAATTGCATAATTCTATTGAGGTTCCGGTTCCGCGATTCAGTCGGATTGGGCAATTCGTAGTGAAGCATAAAAGTGTTGCAATTGTCCCCTGTTCAAAGGCATCCGATATCGAAACGCTCTTTACATCTACCGCTTTTGTGGAATAACTCACCGTCCAGGCCAAAAAGAGACTTAAGATCGTTCGGGAAGGCAGGGCTGACCTTCCCATCCGGCATGTATATGGTATGCAGCAACGCGTCAGGTTTGTTTGACCGCAAATCTGCATTTGCGCGCCTACTTTCCCTGAATGAAACATCCATCAAGAATTAAACTCGACGTTCTCATCCCGAGAACGTACGAATTATGCAACGCCACCCTAACTTTTTCAAGCTCCTCGTTGCTCTCCACTACCTCATCTTGAAGTTCTGGCGGGATGTGTGTCCTTAAACACGCGGCGACTTGTTCTTTAACAACCTCATCGATCTGCGCTGCAAGCTCTTCCTCCACTACCGCTACTTCAGCAACCGGGCGTGCACTTAGAATTGGCTTGAAACGTACCTTGCTTTCTCATCTGCTCGATGGCCTGGTTCTTGAACAAATCGTCGAGGATATCTGTTGATCATGCTCGTCATCCCGTGCGGTGCAGAAAACAGGACAGAGAAGCCACACTTTGAATTTCGTCGATCGCCTCCTTGTGTCGTCGATCTTGGTCCTGTATTTGCTGGCATAGTCTGTCCACCGTTATCAACTCTGTTCAAACACAAGCGCCCGCTGACGAACTCGATGATATCTGATTTCGCTCCTACATCCCCAGCCAGATCGGCAACCTGCATACTTTGTCCCTGTAAACCCTCATACGTTGCCTATAGGAAAATCATTACCGGCCAGAGGGAATGAATGGTAATCCAGGCTCACGTCTAACCCGCTGAGAGGATCCTTCATTCGATTGAACAACGTTCTGGTAGTCGCAAATGCATCAGGAACTGCGTCGATGGAATCTTTTGTAGGGGATAGATGAGTTGCTCCGGTGCTGGTTGGTGTAGGAGGCTCCATAGAGTACACTTAGATTTGTGAATGGGGGTATAACAGCTTGAAGGATATTGCTGAAGTTGCCTCTGATAAACGAGATTCGTGAACCACACATCATGAGGCATGCCAACGTGTGAGCCATGATGTCAGTAAAACTTGCACCTGTCGTCCAGCATCCGTCCATGTCGACGTGCTGTAGTTGAAACGCCACGTTTTAAATCATAGCACGCTTGATGGTGTAAGTTTGATACAGGGTGTGGGGGTGGTGTCTATCTGAAGATATACGTACATTCAAATACATCTAGCACGTTGTTAATTATCCGTGGGTGTCACTTCTGAGACCCGGTCTATGTACAAGCTTTCTCCAGCAGCTGCATTTAGTTGTGCAGCCATGAGAGCTCGGAATCTGGAGTTCTCGTCGGTGACCTGAATATCATTATCAGCTCCGATGGTGTGAACGGGAAAGAAATAGACCAACTAGCTCCCGATATGTCCCAGATTCAGTTATTCGTCCACCTATAACCATTTAGTACCATCGTGGGACCCATATTCACATCACGTACCTTCAAGAACGACTATGCGTTCCGCTCTGGCAATTGTTGACAGCCGATGGGCTACAAACAAGCAGGTTGTTTGTCGTGATCTGAGGATTTTATCGATGGCGTCATTGACCTAAAAGTCAGTGAGTTCTTTGAAAGGTATTATATGCAACATAGCCATCTTACCCTCCGCTCAGATGTAGCGTCGAGAGAGCTCGTAGCCTCGTCGAGCGCTAGAATCACGGGATTCTTCAGCAGTGCACGAGCTATCGCAAGACGCTGACGCTGTCCACCACTGAGACTCAGACGACCAACTTTGTTCACAGTTGGTGAATACATAAGTCGGTAAAAGCATGCGACTTACTTTCAGTATCGAAACCCTTTGGCATGCCCCAGATAAATTCACAATTAGCCTCACGGGCAGCGCTCTCAATTTGCTCGCGGGTTGCATCAGGATTTCCGAATGCAATATTGGTCGCGATGGTCCCCGTAAAGAGGACAGGATCCTGAGGTACCACACCAATGATACTCCGCCATGACGTCGCGGAGAATTCGCGAATGTCTGAAAATGAGATTAGTGGAAAATGGACATATCAAGTGGCGAAAGCAACAACCTTGGCCATCAAATGTCACCTTTCCCTTTACAGGATCATAATACCGAAGAAGAAGCGAATGGATGGAAGATTTGCCACCCCCACTTTCCCCTCTAAACGTCGGTAAAAGGTCAGTTCGAGATGAATGTGGATCGCGTGGCCTCCTACACGATAGCAATACTCTCGCCGACAGCCATCTCCAAGTTAAAATCCTTCAAGATCTCCACACCCTTGCGGCTGGGATACTCAAAGTTAATTCCTTCAAATCTCACGACGCCCCGTCGGTCTGGTGGAACTGCTAATCCTGAGTCGTCTGGGATCGCGGGTGTACGATCTATGACTTCAAATACACGCATTCCTGCTCCGATTCCGCGCATGATGGAAGACTTGGCAGAGACTCAGGGTCGGGTGAGCTACAGGAGAAAGCTGACGTACAAAAAATGAACTGCAGAAAGTTAAACACAACCCCCCGAAATCATCCAGAACAGACGTACGTGAGCATTTGCAGACCACTTCCAACATAAACCGTATAGAGTAGTAGACTTGTGAGGTCTCCCACAGAAATCGTTCCGTGAGATACAAGCGTCCCACCTACATCGTTAGAATGCCAAATCTTGAACGATGTCAAATGATCGACGAACCATATCCAAGCAAAGCAAGTAACGTTATATTGCCACTCCAACCAGTGCTTCCAAAGAAGATGCCACTCGCGATAGCTTCTTTTCTTGCAAGCACCAGAATCTTATCTACCCGATCGTGGAACTTTTGCTGTTCTTGTGGGACGGCGTTGAAGGCTTGAACAGTGCGAAGAGCTGATAGTGATTCCGTAGCGACCTACTGAGGGTGTGAAAATTTTTGTGAAATTCAAGGAAAAGAAGGTTCGTACCTTGGTCATTTCTCCTACCGCTTCCTGAGTCTTGTTTGACAGTTTTTTGAGATAACGACCATAGAAGACCTATTCACAGAATTGTTCGGAGGACCTTTGTGAAGTGTGTAAAAGAAAAGACGCACAGCACCCAATGATACCGGTGGCACGACTGCCAACATCAACACTGTTAATGTGGGTGAGACGTAAAACATTGCGCCAACTGGAGGACGGATAAGTGAATTGTGCAACACCCTGGATGGGAAACTTACGACCAACAGAAGACATAACGACGGCCCGAAGTCCATCAGAAAGGTTCTGCGTTACGCTAATAATTTGGGATGAGATGCGTGCCGGAGTATTAACAAAATAGAGACCTTTCACCGACTATGCTTGTGTCAACGCTCAATCGACTAAGAACATCTCCTTCGCCTCGTTCAACAAATTCGACTTCTTGCTTGAGAGCGGCACTATATGTCTTTTCACGAAGCCGAGCCACGATTCGTTGTCCTGCCAGTCTCATGATCATTGCGCGGCCAGCGTTGGCGGCCGCCCCGGCGGTGAATAACAGCAACAGTAGGGCAGATGCTTCCCACGTTGACAGGCCAAATGGTATTTGCTGACAAGCGGAGCCGAGTTAAGCTAGGTTCAGAGAACATAGAGCAGAACGCACGGGGTTGTTCGTCGAGAAAAAATCAATTAATTTGCCAATAGTAAAGGGTACGGTCATTGAAACGGCTGACGAGGCCAGAAGGAGACCGATGGCAGCCAGCAAGGGCTTCGTTTCTGGTTTGGCGAGGGCAACAATCTTTCGCAAGGAGGAAGTGTTTTGAGATCCCCCTCGGAATGGCAAGACGCGAGATAAGATAGACGCGTTGTTACTTTTCGGAGTGGGAGTGGGGGTAGGAGGAGTGGTATAGGGCCTGTGGGCTTGAAATTGCTTCACAAGTGACGTGCGTGGCTTGAAAACGAGGGTCCTTTGGCTACATGTGGTACGGTTTACCAAGCCAATCAAGGCTGGAGGACGCGAACAACTGGTAGCCCATATTCCGAGCATGCTGAATTAATTAGAGAGGAGTTATTGAAGACGAAGACATGCTGAGGGTAACGGAACGGGTTTGCAAGCACTCAGTGAAATATGTTTGGCACATCCTTTTGAACTAAACTTCCATAAACAAGGTATTTATCTGAATTCAATGTTCCGGTATCCCTTGTCGCGACTTTACATGTCCACCGCCAAATACACCGAGGCCTGGCTCTCTGGCCCGCTAGATACCAATTTCTATACCCGCACTTACGCTCCCCCACCCTCAACTCCCGCTAAAGCTGCTCTCGTCTTCTTGCACGGCTTTGCAGAACACGTCGGCAGGTACACCCATTTCCATCCTTTACTCGCTGAGCGCGGCATTACTGTCTTTACGTACGACCAACGCGGCTTTGGCTTGACTGCGCAGGACACAGAGGGAAAGAAGAGTAAAGGAAGTGCCTATGGAAAGACTTCATGGAAGGACCAGATGAGAGACATTGATTGGGCAATAAGCCATGTCAAGGAGTCATTTAAAGGTCTCCCTGTCTTTTTAATGGGTCATTCCATGGTGAGTTTTTTCGAATATTTCAAACGCGCTCTGATTGCCTTTTCAGGGTGGCGGCGAAGTGTTGAGCTATGCGGCTCGGCCAGATCACTCTCAAACCAATATCTCGTCTCTCTCCGGTATTATTGCAACGAGCCCTCTTATTTCCCAAGCCACGCCCGCTCCCAAGCTCTTGAAATGGATTGGCGGAAAGCTGAGCGTGTTAGCGCCGAATAGTTTGATCCCAGCAGACGTCAAAGCAGAGGTAGGGTCAATCCATCACTATGCACTAGAGATGAATTCTGGATTTATTCTATAGGACCTCTCGCATGACGCTGGCTTCAACGAAGCCTACTTGAAAGACCCACTCATCAAACAGTCAGGTTCACTAAAAGGAATACACGATATGTTGAGCAAAGTGCATACCATTGTCTCCTGGTTTTCAGATCGTCGATTGACATTGAGTTTTTAGGGCGAAAGTCTTCTTCATACCGCATATAAGGATTGGCCCAAGGACTTACCTGTTGGCATATTCCTTTGTTCTTCTCGCCGAAAGCCTGTAACATTATCTTCGTAGGTTTTGCTGATTCACGGAACAGAGGATAAGGTGCCTTCGGCCCTCTTACCACATTCCTTTGCTCAAAGTCTGACCTTTTTTTGAGGTTACATCCTACAAAGCTTCTCAAACCTTCCATGACAAGATACCTGCACTGAAGAAAAAGATTACTCTCTTCCCAGTATGTCCCAATCATAGCTTCACGTAGCAACATGCTCACCCCACATCATGCAGGGTGGTTATCATGAGTTGCAGAACGAGCCCGATGGCGTCCAGGAGAAATTGGCCGATGAAATTAAAATCTTTGTTGATGAACACGCCTCGAGTGCTGCAGATGTCGAACCATCCTCAAACACTGAAAGTCTCTCAAAGGATGCTGCTGGTGTTACTACTGTCGAGAAAGCAAAGATGTAACTCTCTGTTGACATCGCGTTTGCAAATTATACCAGGATATGAATAGGGCTAATAGGGGATACCTGAAGCTGATGGAACAACTATTATTGCTATGATATGGAGTAATCATAATTTAAAATAATGCTGAAAAGCTTCGCTTTGATCGCAACGAAAGCCAACAAATCGCATTACTTTCGGGAGTATCACAAAAGTCTAGTATCCCGCTGCACCAGGAGCTGCATCTCCCTCCCTCTTCAGCCTCAAAAGAACCTCCTTGAACCGCGTCAGATCCGTCGTTCCTGCACCCGTCCGTGCGATCGTCTTGCTTTGGGAATTTTGGAGTTCAATAAGATCACAAATTCGCTCCCAAGTCGTACCAGTGGTCAGTGATGCATTAAGGTGGGTCAGGTAATCGGCCTCTTGGTCTCTTTTAACGAGCGGAACAAGGTCACAGTTGGGTCGGTAAGAATGGACGAATATGCGTACTTGTTATCCCTGATATTCCGTTCTTTCTTTTTGGCGTAGTTTTCATAGATTTCGTCAATTGACCGCTCCGCCTTCGCAATAGTTTCTTCACGGCGGGCCTTGGAAGCTTTGTCTCGTTCCTGAATCTCAACTTGCTGTTTCTCGCGCCAATCTCTGTTTAGAGCTCGGTCAGGCGGTACGATGAAAGCAGCGAATGCGAACGCACTTGATCACCTGCGGCTCCTCCTCTTCGATGGGTTGGTTTAGAATGGGGGTAGAGGAGAATGCGGAGGCTTGGGGCCGAGGTGCGAAGGTTGCCCCGAATGAAGGTGGTTGAGCGACTGGAGGTGAACGGTGCTGCAAATAATATCAGTATGACTGTGAAGAACATGCAAAAAACGATAGATAATGAAGAGCCCCGTCGAGTGCAAAGGAAAGCAGATATATGAGTACATATCACGTATTCCAACGAGTCTGTTCTCCAACCACAATGTCCAGCATGACACACCTGAGGCACCTGGATGTCCGGGAACTCATTCTTGAATTTGTCCAGCTCATCGTCGCCCGTAACTTTGACCGCCGAGTCTTTCTCTACCGGACTATCAAAGTCGTCAAATGAGAAACCGCTGTTGGCTCGTGCGGCCAGAACTGGTGCTTGTGTGGGTATGTCTCCAATGCCGTCGAGAGAAATATCGGGGAAAGCGGACGCGGCGCGGTCAAAGTCGATATCATTGCCTAATCCTATGTCAGTCTTGTGGGACGAAGAAAATTCGCCGCCTAGAAAGTCGGCTTCACGGGAGAGAAAGTCACTCATGGTCGCAAGTCAATGCAGCCGTGGGAATCTATACGCACCTGCAAGATGCCATTGAATATTCCGGGTTTGCTGGTGCCCTTTCAACTCGTTCTATACCCTCGCCTTGTTCTGCCGAGTATCGCTGTTAAAGATATCCGCCATATTGATTTTCATAGACTTAGGCGGGCGGGATACCGAGGCGTCGTATTTGACAAGGACAACTGCCTTGTAAGTCCATGCATTCTAAGTCTGTGTCGACCATACGCCGACGTTCTATCGCAGACCCTTCCGCACAAGGACTGTCTTCTTCCTGAACTTACGGTAATACTGCTACCGTCACATGGTGTACTCGTTGACTGACTTGACCTAGGAAGCATGGAAAGAGTGCCGAGAAGCGTTCGGTGACGGAAATGTTCTCATAGTGAGCAATTCGGCTGGAACATGGTTGGATGCAGGGGGAATACAGGCGCGTTCCCGTTTTTTTTTACATTTGATTCCGCTCTCAATTCTGGTTCCAGGCGGAGTCAGTATCTTATCACCTCCAAGCTCCCGTCCTCCGCCACAAAACATTCAAGCCTGCCTACTCGTGCATTTCGGCTATCCGAACCTACTTCTCATCCCTTTCATCCGCTATCAGGGACGAGGAGCTGGTTATCGTAGGCGACAGGATATTTACGGACGTGGTCATGGCGAGCCGCATGCGCAAAAGCTGTGAATCTAGCTCCAAAGGGATACTAGCAACCACTCTATCGTGCGCATTCGAGAAGAGCGGCACCGTCGCAACAGAAAAGGAGACTTCACATATCAACGACTTCCATCCTGCGGGACCGTTGGCGATTTGGACGACTGGCGTTTGGGAGAAAGAATCAACGGTCATGCGTTGGCTCGAGCGCAGTCTAGTTAAAACTGTAGAGCGTTGGTCAGGACGACCGCAAGTAGAGCCGAAGGAAGTCCATCAGTTTGTGAAATCGGTTCCAAACCCCTTGCCTTCGAGAGCTCCATTGTTATCTGGGTTCTCTGATCTGCTCACACAGCTGAGACGAGGGTGAAGTCGTATCCTTATAACTTAGAACTCATACATAACGACAACGAAGAAGAAAATTCTAAAGCTTTAACTCTTGACAGAGTTTCTTCTTCTTTGGTCGCCCCCTCTCGTTTTTGCCAAAGGCAGCAGTAACACATTGCTCTGCAATTGCCCGCCTGTCGTGGTGATTGTGCCGTGCGCACGAAACGCAGCCCACGCGTTTCCGATATGTCTCTCGAGCAGCGGAGAGCTTCGTGAAATTCTTCAACCCCAGTGCCATTGTCATGCCCAACGTGAGTGGGTCATCTAACTGGCACAGTTGGACATAAGACGGGATCAGGAAGTCTGGTTTGAGATGATATTCCTCCCAGATCGCAATTCTTCTAATGGGATTAATAGGAAGATCACAAAGATGCGACGTTGCTATCTGGCGTGACTCATCGATCTCGTACTTGGAAGAAAGCCTGAGTACTGAAAGCCATTCATCCACTGTCGTTGGTTTTGGGACACCAAGCTCGCTAGGGAGACGGTTTAAACCCACAAGAAATGTTGATGAAAGATAAAAGCATTTACAGAGGATATATTACGGAAAGAAGACGTGTAAAGTCTATCTCAGAAACTTCAGGTAATTGGAAAGGGTGCTGATCGTTGAAGCCAAGGAGGCGAGTTTTGCCATCGTAGACAGGTGGTACAATGCTGCGAAGGACGGGGGATTTGGCGTGTAGAACGGACAGATCGAGTTTAAAAAGCGTATCTTGCACCTGCAGTTGTCATTAGCGGCTAAAAGCATAAGAGGACGGATAGAAAACCTGCCTGGATGACGACGTTGCCGTCAGGGGTGTAATATGGGGTGTGTTTCCGAGGAAGCGATGGTTCTGCGATCTCGTAGCTTAAGCACTTGATGGATGCAATTGGGTGGCACAGTCCAGGCATGGTGGTAAGCAGAAGTCGCAGACAAGAATTGAGGCAATTCAAGAACAACACCAGACATAAAGGAAACAGCCTCAGGAACGTGGCAACAAGGAGGCAGACGGCAAAGTAATTCCTGTGATGTTCGTATGGTTGCCATGAGTCACCCAATGCCCACCCTGCAACAGAACCAAAAGGGTTGATTGGGTTGCTACTGTAGTTTCCAGTGTTGAATTGGATCATGGACTCGGTGACTTGGAGAGCAGACAATGGTAAACAGACAATTATGTACACAAGCGGAGACTTTCTATCCATCCGTAGAAGTAGAGGTATTGAAGGTAAAAAGTCGGGAAGTCGAACGACGCAAAGAGGCGATACGACAGTTGAGGCGTAATCAATTAATAGCCCCATGAGTTCAGGAAACCAGAGGTTGGTAGACAGAGAGGTTGACATAAATCATCAGTCGGAGCACAATCGAGAGCGCCACACCAAGCCATAAGGCAGGGTTCAGTAAGAGCCATCAGTGTCCCAGGCGTGATAGGTCGAATGGTTATTAGGCGTAGAACGTTGCTGGTCGCGTCAGAAGGCTGGAAAGGACTGGAAGGCAAAAGTGAACTTTCTTGCACATCCTCGGGGTATACCAAAGACGGCGGAGTGTAAGAAGATACTGGGTGATCGTCAGTCCAGAGTTCTCCGAGGTCATCGCTTTGCAGAGCACGCGCGGATGAATTGGTGTCTGGATGAAGTCAGGTTTTGTTGAGGAACAGCGAGATGGCGAAAATGTACCTTGGGTGGCCGAAATCATCCTTCTCAGAACGGCTGTGCTTTGAGCGCTATACGGAAGCGGAACAGGGGAAACGATAGGAGCATCTTGGCGATTGCTTTCTATAGGATATGACTGCGAGCTTCCTTGCAACTCCGTTGCCTCGCCAGGCTGACAGAAGAATGGATCGTTATTGACGCTGTACATAGCAGCCCGTAGAGAATTTAGCGAGTTTTGAAATTGGATTTGGTTGGTTGTACAAGAGCTTTCGTGAGTCATAGTTCAACTTGAGTTCAAAAGTCCTGCCAGTGGTGACATCATTTCATGTGACGAGTCGTGACGAGTAGCACGTGGCTCTGGATTATCTTCCAAGTTCGTACAGTACCACCTCAGTGCTCACCCTTTTCCCCGCCCCATGGAATTCTTTTCCCAAACATACGTCGCTCTACGAGGTCCAACTGGAGCACCTCAAACGGCTGCGGATACCGTAGGGAGATTGAGTGACAGGTTGTCGCCCGCAACTCTCTTGGCAGACAGGAGAGCTGCAGTCCTTGCTCTCAAGGGGCTGTCGCGCGACTGTAAAGAAGATGTTGGAAATAGCGCGCTTCATGGTCTTCTGGACGTGCTGGCGAATGATGCTGAAGTCGATGCGGACATCGGAAAGGCAGTTTTGGAGACTTTGAACATCCTATGTGACACTGAAGACACAACATCTGGAGGGAAAGCAATTGGCTTCAAGCATACCGATGTTGTCCTTGCGAACGAAAAGACAGTACATGTTCTCTTCTCTTTACTGCGGGAATCAAATTTCTACACACGATTTGCGTCTCTTCAATACATTTCAACTCTACTTCAGAACAGGCGACAAGCAGTACAGAGTTACTTTTTAACTGCGCCTGCCGGACCAGGCAGCATCGTCGCTGCTCTTGAAGACAACAGAGAAATTGTTCGAACTGGTGAGTATCACTTCTTGCCTGGAGCCTTGAATGACCGCTCGCGAGAAATGCTCAAGTCCTGCATGCGAGCCCCCGGAAGTTTTCCAACTTTGACTTATTCACTTTTTAGAGGCCATCGCAATGACTCAAGCACTCATTTCTCAGAGCTCTGACATCCAGAAGTTGCTTACCTTTGAAGGAGGGTTTGAGAAACTTTTCAATATCGTGACCCAGGAGGGGGGCGTGGATGGTGGAGTAGTTGCGCAAGGTGCCTTGGTGTGCGTCGACGGATTGCTTCGGTTCAACACATCTAATCAGGTAATGACGTAGGATGACCGTTTGTTGTCCTACCGTTGACAATTTTTTGTAGAGCTACTTTCGAGAAACCCCGCTACCACCGGTTTTGTGTTCTCTCCTTCTTTTTCCTCCCCAGTTACAGATGGATCAGCCCGCGCCTCAAGAATTCGCTTTGCAATTTTGGGATGACCAAAAACTTGCAAACGCATCGCTTGTTGTCGGCATCATGGGGATGCTCGTCAGCTCTAAGAGCAATCATGTAAGTGTCACATCGTCTCAACCCCATGTGTATCCCCATAGAAATTAGGACCAGGAACCTTCTGTGTTCACTAGATGCCTCATTGAGATCGCCCTAGCCTCCAACGCCCCATCTCCTCTCAAAGTGCAGGTATGCTTCAACCCTCTGATGTTTGATGGCTATCTCATCGATGTAGGCCCTTCGCCTCCTCCCAGCCAGCGTCAACTTTCCACTATCAGAAATTACTCTGACGCCGTATATGCCCGTGCCTGAAACCAATGGCGAAGAGTGGGACCGTTTGGAGCCAGCTTCAGCGTTGGACGCACTGGTGGAATTGGCAATTCACGGAGAGTACAATGGTTTGGACGGGTCGAACCGATCGAAAGTTGGACTTGAACTCCGTACTGCCGCTGCTGCAATCTATGAGGTACATTGACGCTCGTTAGAGGATATGTCGGCTAAACACTTTGCAGAATTTCGTTCGAAAAGAGGAAGTAAGGCAGGCAATAGTACAAGCCATGCTTCCGTCTGAAGCTGCTGGTCAGTTCTGTTTCCCTCCACACATCTCCGACACTAACTGTGAGGTAATTAGGTCCCTCATCAGCACCGCAGTTGACGCCCCTCCTGCATTCACTCATCACGCCTCCCAATACTGCGTCCCCTCCAGATCCAGCGAACATCATCTCGACGCATCTCGCTACCCTTCTTTTCTCCCATCTTCTTCGCTCTTCTCCCCGTGCGAAAGCTGCTGCCCGAAGAGTGATACCTATTCATGTGCCCTCCGCTCCTCAATCGGGAGCGGGGAACTTCTTTGTTCCCGCAGATGGTGCACCACAAGATGTATTGGATGTAGAACCGGACGATGAACCGCCGCAATCTCTTCTTCAAATTCTCAGCGAGAACTTATCACTCTCTTTATTGGCTCGGTCGAGGGTTAATGCCTCGGACATAGAGACAAGGGAATGGGATAGACTTGCTGCAGGCTATCTTTGTCTTCTTGTTCAGTGGCTTTGGGAAGATCCAAAGGCAGTGAGAGACTTTTTGGATGCGGGTGGACTTGGAGTTGTGAGTCGCCTTCCAAATGTGCATTGATAGCTTTGTAAACGAGTTGACATTCTTAGCTCGTGGAAGCAATTAACCAAACGTCGGAGGTCGATGTCATCGTTCCGGGTCTCTGTGCTTTCCTTCTTGGCGTGTGCTATGAGTATAACCGTGAACCAGGCGAGATTACCAGGCAAGTTAGGTGCCCTAAACATTAAGAAAACCATATTTATGTCATTATAGGGCCACCATATACCCGATACTGGGACGATTAGGGGTTGCCAATTTGACCGGACAAATGTCACGCTTCCGAGAAGACGACCGATTCAAAGCGGTTGGTCCGGACTCGATCGTTTTGGCATATCCTACCCTCCCTTTGTCAGCTACCACACATTCCAACAATCGTGATGAAGCGGAGATTTGGTTTGACTGGGCTTTTGTTGATTTCTGGAAATCAAATTTCTGTAAGATTCAGTTGGATTCATGGTACTCAGTAGTTCTCAACCTCCCCGTCAGACTCCGTCCAACGTGGATTTTCCACTGAAGCCGATCAGTCGTCTTTGTCTTCTTCAGGTGAGCTTCTTACCATTCACATCTCATTATTGGTTGATGTCCTGCGAATAAAGGGCAAAACACGGAGTCCTCAATGCTTGTGGCCTCTCTAAGGGATGTGATACGCCAACAATCTGAAGAAATTGAGCAACTCAAAAAGAAGTTGAAGGAGGCAGCATCTACTAGTTTTACCGAGGTATGACGTCAACTATTACAGAACTATTCCTTGACTAATATCTTGCTAGGTTTCCCAGCTTCAGACTCAGATTAGCTCACTCTCTTCAGCGCTTCAAAGCTCAGAAGGGAAGCGTAAAGATACAGAAAAGGAACAAGAGGACCTTTTGGTCTTGTTGGATGAGGTTACCAGTAAGCGGAAACAAGACAAGGACAGGCTTAAAGGTGCAGGCCTAGAGGTATCAGATGACGATGGCGAAGATGACGACGATGAGTAACTTTAAGGGCTTCTTCGGCTCCTCCATCGTATACCCACCCCTACTGCACATGTTTAAGCCAAGGGGGCCTCGTTTATATCCTGACTCTCTTCACTGTACATATCCATCGAATGGCTAATTACTTAGATTGCCTGGCCTATAATTTCCGGGCAGGTGGATTCAAGCCAGATATCCCATTGGTCCTGGCGAGAGCTCTCGGATGCCATAGACTTTGCGAACTGTATCACTTTCCAAACGTCCTGGAAATTACTCACGAGCCCCAGACTGATCCTGACGACCCCCAGTTCTCGTCCCATTATGTGTTCAAAGTCCTTCAGGGTTACGCCAGGGTATAGTTGCCGCATGTCCTCTTCAATACCCAAAATGGCGGCCGCACCGCCAGGATTGCATACGCACCCTGTCCGTAACGAAATCTTCTTCACTGAAGCCGAGTATTCAATGAAGGAATTGGGTAATATTTCTCCCCATGGCTGTATGAGCAGGTCAGTCAACCGTCATCACTAAGACGGTTGATACAAAGGTGGACATACCCCTAAGAATAACAAAGAAATAATCGAACCCGTGTCCATTTGCTCACCGACCGAACGTAGTCGTGTTGTTGGCACTCGTGAGAGAATGCGAATAGCAGGTTTACCGGTAGTGTCATGGTACACTTGCGAGAGCGAAGAAATGAGAAAATGGAGAAGGGAGGAAAGACGCAGAGGGAGAAATGGGAGATAGGCAGAGAGGAATCGCAAGCCGTCCGTTATCGCAGGAAGAGTTAGATAGTTAATAGTACCATCCTGTTCATGACCTAGTTGTTAGTGACATAAAATCATTATGACCGCGAGGTCTTCACCTCAAATTGTTCGTGAGGTTCATGTGCTCTGGTAACGATATTACCAGGAACCTGTACCACATCAACGGATCCACCCGCAAACCAGGGCCTTTTGAGTTCTGATAGAAATGCGCTTCTGACTATCAGCGCCCCGACACCGGTCGGAAAGCCGAACATCTTATAAAATGATACAGCCACAGCATCCACAGGGTGTTCCGAGAGAGAAAAGACTGATGTCGGAACGAGAGCGGCAGCGTCCAGAAGAGTATGGTAGCCAAGACGAGATGCATATTCGGCGATCGCAAGGGGATTTTTGCTATTGGTTATGTTGGATTGCGCAGTTAGCACAAAAAGACTTGAGGTGAGGTAACGCGATTGGGGGCGGTTTCGCAGAAGGATTTTCTGGCCATGGCTGTGATATTAGCCCTTTGTAGCCATAGAGACGCGACGAATACCTTTGTAGTTGTAACTTCGAATCCTCCAACAGAAGTGGCGGGAATGTAACAAACTCGCGCTCCCTTAGATGTCGCATACTCCCGAATGCCATGAACCTACATCAGTGTAAAAGTAACACGCATACAAGCCAGCATCCATGTACTCACGCTATTGTGTGAATCAGCACCGAGCACAAGGCTGCTGTCACTGGCAAACGGATACGATTCTCCCACCAACTTCAACGCTGCTGTCGCGTTGGAGGTGAAAACAACAGTATATCCAGACGGGGCATGAAAGAAGGAGAGGACGGCAGAGCGGGCTTTATTGGCATAATCCAGGGACATCTTGGAACTTTGGTGGGTGTGTATGCGTTTAGTATATGGTAAAGGCGATTATATGAATAGTACCTGTTGTTGACCGAATGTGTATTCCCAAGGATGTTGCGACTGAGGAAGTCGGTATGAACTCTGATCAAACTCTCCGGATAAAGCGCACCGCCCATATAATCTACGAAGGTTTCGCCACTGTGTTCTAGCCTTTCATAATCAGTTCGGCGGAGGGTATCCAAAATCCATGTTAGCGCGTACTCTGCTACTGATCAGCTTGTTACCCACGTGCAAAGATTGGGACAGACCGGGATATTGGCGGAGAAAGTCCTCGTACTCTAATTTATCAAGAACTGTGGGCGGATTTGGGGTGTAGGCAAAAGGAAATAGTTGGTCTTTCTCCCTGACGATGACATTTTGTTTCTCGACGAGGCAATTGGTGTCCTGCGACGAGCCGTCGAAAGAAGAGTGCACCGATAGGCAGCCTAAACTAATACAAGAAACAGCAGCTGGATGACTGTGATTTGTCGTACGTGTCTTCGTGGGTCGGCGAGCCGAGTATGCGTTGCCCATTATTAAAAAATTGGAGGGGGTAGCTCAGTGTTGCGTCAAACCTCCAGAAACATAGTGCATAGACAGCATAAACGGCGGAGGGCAAAGAGAATTAAATCAGAGTCAAACAAAACGCAACATATCCACAGCGAAGCATGCAGACAAGACCAGAGCAAAGAAATCGGAGCTGAAAGATCTAGAAACCGTAAAAGTATATAAAGATTTTGAGGGCGGGAACCAAAGACCAGCAAGGCAAAAGCAGAACCGTGAATTCGTCGATGTCGCCCCATTAGTTAACCTCAATCTCTCGAAAGTAATTGGACGAGTCAACTTGGACTTGAATTTTGACTTGAATGTCGCAAAAAAGTTCTGATTGCTTACTCAGCAACTTGCCTCTCTTGCATAACCTCCAAATGCTGTGAATGGCTGTGAACACTCAGAATGGGCATTCTGTCTGGGAACGTGGTGGCGCTTGGGCGATATATCTCCGGCTGCTGTGGACTTGCTGTTTGACATGAGCTGCACGCAGAATTTTTCTCCTTCAGTGACTCGAACATGACGAACAAAACCATACAGCGCCTCCTTCGTCGCATAACTGCTCTATTACTACTGCATAACCGAATCCTAAACTCCGCCTCATCAATTTGGAAAAAATTCTGGAGTTTTATTCTGGGTCATATAAAGCGGCGTCCGCTCCGTCGACTGGGCTCTGGCCAAACTCTTCCACACCGCAAAGATGGGGGGACTAAGACCGGCCCACTAGGAGAATCATGTTGGATCGCACCATCAAACCTTCCGTTTGGTTTGAATTTCACAAGACAGACTCATGAGGCTTACCTTGGCTCAAACTCTCTTAACGTCTACAGTCGAGCGACAGGGTCTCCTACAGGCGGATGGGCGGATGGGCCCGCAGAGTCGGACATGACACTGACTGAAGATATCACAGACAATGACTCCATCCAATACGCCAATTTCCCCCATGTGCCCGAAACCATCACGAACTTATCTTTGACATCCAAGTCTGAAATATCCGCAGTCATCTATCCCACAATGCCATCCAAATTGTCACGGTACAAGCGGAAGTGGGTGTAGTATGTGGCACCGTTACCGCCGTTATCACTATTTCTTACTGACCTGTGCAGTGATCCGGACAAATGCCCACATCACGCGTTAAAGCCATTACAACACGATTTCTCTGAGTGAGTTGATTCTAATGTCAACGTAAGATGGAGCTCAAGTCCATCGCTAATACAGCGGTGAGCTGCCCGCGGGGTGGGAGGAATTCATTCACCCAGAAGGCGGGCCTTTTTTCTGGAACAGAGAACAGGTATGGTTCAGACCTGCAACCATACGTAATTTGACTACCACCACGCTACCAGAGAATTGTCACGGACTCCTGGCTCTATGATCGTGAAATTTTCCGGGTCCTGACTGAATTTATCACGCAATTTGATGAATTTATTCGGTCTCGTAACTTGGAAAAGATCGATGATGTCGATCTTGTTTTAGAGGTTGTCAATGCAAGTGACGAGTGGTGGTGTGGGTATTATTTCGTTCAGCATTCAACCCGCTTGCTATTCTGGTTAGAGTCATATATCATCAGCGAGTTTTTGGAGGAAGTCAAGGGAGACTTGTCCCCCTCTCATATCGGCGAGTCGACATCGTTGTCATCACTTCAAGCCAAATCAGCTCATCCCTCACATTCAGAACTTCGATTGCAGTGTCAATACTGGTGAGTTCTGAAACTGAAAAGCTCAAAACAATGTTTATTCACACATACACAGGAACCATTGGTCGTTGTTCCCCAATGTTATCCGCGCCACCTCCGAAGTCATGAATATGTTGACGGATGCCATCAGGGATGCTCGGACAGGCATTTTGCATCGCTTTGAGTCTGATTGTTTGACACTGACGAACAACGTAGACCTCCTCACGTCCAAGGAGTCGACGATTAATTTAACTCCAGAAGAACTTAGAGACATGGTGGAAATTGTGAATGACGCTAAAGGTTCTCTTTTTGAATTTCTCTGCACTTTCCTTGTAAACGCCGCTATTACAGCCACCATGAATGAGGGAGAAAATTGTTCCACGTGGTTTGTCGGTCAGTGGCATGAAGTACCTTATCCTCAATTCTTACACCTTGGTTATAGGTCGATTCATGAGCCTCTTCTGTTAGTTTGGGGGTCTGACTTCAAGACCCTATGTCTGGTGCTGACGTGCACTACCATATAACAGGGGATGATCGTTTCCGTAATTTTTACGGTCAACGCGGTGCACGGCTTTCACGAAGACATTCAATCCATGGTCGGTCCCCAGCCGGCAAGCGCACGTCCTATCTTTTCAAAATTTTATCCCCTATCTTGTTCTGCGCTCCTGACGTACATCTCATCACGATGGAGGATTTATGGGTGGATAAGCTTACTATCTTGCCTTATTGGACCGAATTATTCAACAAGCTCAACCAAGAATGGATGGGACATACCGTCTATGTAACTCTTTCTTCCCCGTTTGTCACTGAACCATCAACAAAGTTTCACGTAGGCCTCTATTCTACTGAATGCAAATGTTGCATTTTTGGCTATTCCGAGCAACGATCCGACCGTTAAGCTCCAAGGCTCTCCCGTTGAGGTCGCAAGCTTCTTGTCCATTGTCACCAGTGTTGCAAGTATCATGCTTGGGCTTCTGCTATGTCGCCAACACCAAACTCGAGAACGTGGGACTGTTGAAGAAGTGGTATGTTCTTCTTCACGTGTTCTTCCAGTATGTCTCCAATCAGATTTGCAGTCTCGGTTCCTCGCTAAAAGAAACCACGAAACTCGCGGCCTTGAAACTCTCTCAATTATGTATAGCCTTCCATACGCCTTGCTTATGTGGGGGTGTGTTGCTTCCTCTTTCTCTGGCACTGCTTCGTTTTCCATTCATATATTTCTTCAAGCATGGTGACGTTCTTACTGGCTTTCTCCATCATGTGTTTCCAGAACACGAACGCACCAGCACGTTACATTGTTGGCGTGGCCTGGGTTCTAAATGCTGTTTTGGTGGCTTGGTGCATTCGTATGTCATGGGAGGAGACGGAAAACCGCTGGTGGTCACTATACAAAGCTATCTGGAAGAAGTCTGTAAAAGGAGCACACTCCCTGGTTCCTGTACGATGCAAAGCAAGCGACAGCGACGAATCCGTTAGTGACGACGAAAGGGCTAGTGTGGCTGAAAGCACCCCATCGGCGATGAAAGTCAAGCCATCTGTGCTAAGTTGGGTTAGGAGACTTAAACCCCAAAGCTCTCAACCCGCTGTTTGATTTTGATCAGGTAGCTAACCTTTTCTGCGTCACTGGCAACCTTCACAACCCTTTGCAGCTGGTAAACATAAAAAAAGAAAAGAAAATGGCGGAGAAAGGTTGTAGGCTGGTTAGACTGGCAATTGTTCTATCTCCTTGAGTGTAAAGTATTTCTTCAAGTTTTCACCTCGCAAGTCAGCAACCTGTTGTTGATAATAGAAGTATGTATACTATCTGCCGACGACTCGTGAACCGCTTACCTCCTCATCTAAATGGTGAAATAAAACCTCCCTAAAACCATCCAAACAGCTTCTCATCTCTGATGGTGAATAAGTCGACGGGCTTTTGCGCCACTTGGCAAGTAAGCTAGAAAGCCTTTCAAGCCCTGTGTGAGACATCAGCCTCACGGTTGAAATTCTTGGATGTTTAGAATACGAGACCATCATGAATTCCTTCATGTGAACGTATATGTGCACCATCCTTGTCCTTGGCAAATTGGGGCATCCTTTGCGCCAGGAAAGGGAAAACATGTTGTTCCTCGATGGTGTGGTGCATGGTCAGATCTACGAGTTCGTAGCATCGAATTAAGATTTTCCAAAGGGCTCACAAGTGTCTTTTACGCACGCTGATTCATTTGCTCTGCAGTGTTCAGGTATGAAGACAAAGACAATCCACGACGGGAGAAAGAGCCATCTGCAAGCTGCTCGCCCGCATGAGATGAATCATGAGGCGCATGATCGTGCTGAGATTATTGCATTTATTAAGCACCTCGTAGAGTGTGTTGACTGATACTCTGCGTAAGTCACCTCAATGATGCGAGAATTGTGAATGTTATACCGACATTCTTGTTTGAACCACTCATGGAACTCGCTCATCCTTTCTCCGAGCTGGACAGGGTGAGTCGGCGGCCTAAATAAGGGTCATCTGAGAAAAACAAACTCTATTCATTACTCTTTCTTCACGCAGCGAGGCAAAGGTATTGGTCGACATCGCTTAGACTAACTTTCCCTCTGCAGAAAAAGAACTGGGTTCGCTCCGGCCCGATTCAAAGAGGCTTCGTCAGCTACCCGAGATGACATGACAGAATGAGTCAAGGACTGAATGCTCTTCATCCATTCAAATATTTCACGGAAAATGATGTCAAGGCCGACTTTCAGCAGGACCCAGTTTCATATTCATTTCTGGATCACTCAAAGCAGCTGGCAACTGGTTCTCTTGTATACGCGCAATAGGGGACTCGAAAAAGTCCATTTCACTGCTTGCATCATCAGTGCTCCGTAAACCCAGGTAAAAACAACCTTCCTCCGCTACACGTGTTTTTTTCCCGCAGTTATATAAGAGGGAATTGACCAAGACAATTGCCCACAGGCCTCAGGAATGACGAAGTGCCCCTCGGAGAACACCGCTGTAATTGACCAGTCTTCGTTTTGGTCACCTCATGGAGTCCACTGGGACGCGCATAGGATCGGTTGGGCAGTGTCTGGCGCATGCACCATTGTGGTACGCTTTTTCCCCCTTATTCTATAGTCTCTAGGCGTTCAACTTGTCTGGTTTGATAGACAATACTTATATCGATGATCTCGATTGGGCTTCATTGTAGGTATGTTAACGCATATCTTGAACAGATGCCTTCATGGCACTACTTGTTTTACAGGAATTATACGAATCGAAGACATCAACGACAAATGTAGGTTACCATCGTTTTGCGGGCGCGGTCATTGATTCGCATATTCTAGATTACGCATCCTCTATTTGCCACCAGTCTACGCAATAATATCTTTTTTCTCATATCGATACTTCCGGTCTTACACGTACTATTCGTTCATACAAGTTGGTGAGTAAGATTATTTTCCATAATAGAGCAATCCGATTTTCATTGTCTGCAGTTTACGAGGTCAGAAATATAGCAATGCCTTCAATGAACTTGGAAACTGAAGCTGTCGTATTTGTTATAGGCCATTACTCTTAGTGCTTTCCTGTAAGTGCTTTGTGTCCCTCTGGTTCCGGATTTCCCCTGACGATGCGCATGTATCCCAGTTTGCTCCTCATCGAATTTGTGGCGGATGTCAAGCAAGATGACCATGAACATATTATGGCTAACAAGGAGAAGAGGCGGCTCGTCATACCAGTATGTAGCGCCTATTGACTCTCAGAGAGCCGCACTTAACTGGTTCAAGCTTTGTTGCTGGAGATTTCGCCCCTCCAAGGTCCTTTGCCGGTTTCATGCATTATTCGAGTCGAAGGCTAATTCTTCATTCTTCTAAAGCCTTATTTCATGTATGCCGTCAAGGTGATTCTCGTCCTTTTGTGGTGGAACGTTTTGCCAATATGACGTTGCCTTGGCTAGTGGTCTGTCCTTCAATATGTGGTAGTTCGACCAGGCAAGCTCGACCAACAGCTTCACTCTTCTGTGCAACTTACAACGACTGAATTAGCGGTCTCCCTTATTGGTATCATTTGTGAAGCTTTCGGCGTTCTTTGCGAAACTCAGGGCTTCAACATGCATTTCGCGAACGCTTACCTGCAGTCCATTGACTTCATCAGCATCAGGTACTAGCTACATCCAACGATTATATAAACCCGTCCTAATTTGACTTTCATCGCAGCCTTGCCTTGTATGGGTTAATACTATTTTACGAGCTGACGAAAGAAGAATTGAAAGGACGTCGACCGCTGGCCAAGTTCTTGGCTATCAAGCTCATTGTCATTTTTACGTTTTATCAAGGCTTTATCGTGCGTCTCAAAGCTTTCCTGCCATGACAGCGTTTTAAACGCTGCCACAGTTCATCGCGATGGAGGGTCGAGTGATTCATGGTCAGTTTACATCTTGAGACACCGCAAACTTTTCTGAATGAGTTTTTCTGTAGCGACCGAATATTGGACTGAAACGAACATTGCGAACGGTTTGAACGCACTTACAATTTGTATCGAAGTTCGTTTAGGTTATAGCGAGCTTCTCTTCACTGTTCTGACCACATTTTAGATGATCTTTTTTTCTATTTTCATGTGGTGGGCATATTCTCCAAAAGAGTATAGAAGACCGCCCGGCACTCCAGCCACGAGTGTGTGGCGAGCTCTGTTGGATAGGTACGGAATATCCTGACCGTCTAATTGAGAATAAGCTCAGTTTTTTCTTTCTTTCAAATAACATTCAGCATCAATCTCTGTAAGTCAAATGTTGCTAATAACTTTTAACGCGGCTCATCGAATCTAGCCGATTTTGTCTTTGAAACGATTCAGTCTACCAGGTATCTTTTCCAATCACAAAAGCGAAGCACATGGGCTCCCGCTCCAAGCATATATCGCCCAGACTCCTCTGTCGAAAAAATCGACTGGGGCACCGCCCTTGTCGATCCCAGCGACCAAGCTGTGCACCTTACACCTCTTCGAAAGTGCGCTTTTAAAATCTGGGCTTGGAATATGATCAATTGACTGGTAGGAGCAGGGTCACATATGGGTACAAGGAAGACATCCCTCTTCCGATCTACAAAAGCAAAGATACTGTTCGCAGTGATCCCAGTATTTTTGGTACCAGCTTCTACGCCCAACCCGACGGCAGCTCGTAGAGCGTCATGGACCATGTTAGATATTCTTTGGACTTGATGATGCTTGATTCATGTTCTTTGGTTTTACGGTATACTTCGTACAAGGTGGTGCTTCCTCGTCGATGCCCATTGTTTGCGATTGGACGGTGGCGCTAAGTACACGAGTAGGGTCCTGGCATGCTGCAACGCTGGCTACAACTGCTGAGGACGAGGTGACTCGTGGATTGTTACAAATGCGTGATATTCTGTCAGGGAGTGCTCGCGCCTCTGCACAGTTGCAGGCCGGCTCTATGGCCTGCACTTACTTCCATTTCGCTGTAGGAGCTCGGACACACTTGTTAATGAATTTTACCTATTGTGGTCACATGAATTTTCTGCGTGGCGTTTTTGCAGCAATGAAGCGCCTCGCCGCGGAACGTTCAACGTAGACTGTGTGTACAAATGACATTGTGCTACTACTTGAACCCCTGAAATTCACGAGCCTCCGAAGAATCAGGGGCTGGGTATAAGATCAACGAGTCATCTCGATCCTCTCATGCAGAGACCCATTTGTTAATCTTCTTGAGGGTATCACTTCTTTCGGGCTCATGCCACGGGAAGACTAAATAATCATGAATACCATCTGGAACTTCGTGATAACGAACTTTTCCTTCAGATCCGTCCACACCGTCGCCTTCACCCAGATCCTTTATCATCCTGTCCTTGAGTGTCCTGATCTGGTCGATTAGGACCTCAGCGCCTCCCCCCACAATGAACGTCCTGGGGAACTTTTTGAAGTCGACGTGGAGGGAAGGGTGAAGAGTTGCAGGGGAAAGGTAGGGGCTGGTTTCGGCAAACTCTTGCCCATGTGGTCCAACAAAGGCATTCGTGGCGTAGGTAGTACCGCCATCAAGGGTAGGAATGTAATCAGAATTTCTAAATTTGCTTGCCGATCCGTTGACGATCTTCAAGTGGGACCCGCCCACATCAGACCAAGGAGAGACAAGGATAATGGCGCTGGGTGGAGCAGGAAGTTTAACTTCAGGCGAGTCCTGGTACTCTGTCAGGTAACGAGTGAGGGCTTGGGTGAGGTTCCCTCCGGCCGAGTCCCCTTCAATGATGATATCGTTCGGAGAGAATCCTACGACGTTTACGAGATAGTTGTACCCTGTTAGTGCGTCGATAAGAGCTGTAGGGAAAGGGTACGCGGCTTTGAAAGGAGCTCCCGCGGAGAGACGATACTCTATGGAGAAAACGCGTTGAACAGCGTCAACATGCTTCAATATCCCGTGCGCAATATTAGCGGTGGGGTCTTTGGGGTGGGCAGAAAGACGGATATACGCTCCACCGTGTAATGCGTACACAATCTTCTCTCCCGGTAGAGGCGGCGAAGCGACCTTGATTGAAGATCCTTTCTTGTGCACCCAGTAACCGGGAAGGCGAACGGATGACACGCCTGCTACCGCTGCCCATTCCTTGAGGTCTCCTGTAATGAGGTGGGCAGCAGCTCCAACCCAAACGCCTTTAATACCGACACCTTCGGTGATCGCCAAGTGATTAGGGATAGTTGTCCATGGTCCAGTCCTTTAAAGGATTAGTCAGTGACCCAGTCAAAATCATTCTGCTCTTGACGGACTGATGAACAACGATCATAAGATGGCGAATGACATTGACCATTAAGGAGCGTTTGAAGTCCCATGTTTTCCTTGGACGAAGGGCGCTTGAAAGACCAAGCAGGACCCAGAAAGGGAATCTGATAAAAAGGGTGGATAGAAACTGGTAGGTCAAGTATAAGCCCTTCAACGGCTGATTTCGGAAAGCGTAAGGCATAGCAAGCGTGAAGATCAAGTGAAGATAGCTACCGGCTATGATAATGATACTCGTTATATATAGCCGTCGTAGGTATGTTTTTGTTTGAATCAGAAGCCTCTCCCAGTCTGCATGTCCAAGCTTGACCTCAAGAAGGCTATAAAACAGGAGGAGGCTTACCTGCGCCTCGTCCATCCAACACCCGACGATATCCCAGGATGCATTTCCCTCTTTGACACCTATCTCTCTTGTAGTGGTTCGTTTTAACTCGTTCTAAGTGCTGGCACTACCATCACTGAATCACGACCACAGTTATTCGCTCGCAGATGAAATCACTATACAGGTACGGCGAAAGACCAGAATGCGCGTCCAAGCTGGAAGATTTCAAATTCTGCTTGACTTTGAAGTCCATGCATCCTGAAGAACAGTATGAGGCTTGGATTCGCAGACGGGCTGAGTGGTGGGCGGGCAGACGTTTGAATAAGAGCAGTGAAGATGTTTGGGATATTCGAGAGTAAGATTAACATTTCACAAGTTAGAACGCTCACGAACTAGATTTTTCAAGGGAACCTTTGAAGCAGTTCCCGATACCAATCACAGATGAGCAACTTGGCAGGACTCCCCTTGAGTAACTTTTTTATGTAATAGCGAGCCTTGGCACTACTTTTGCATTGCTTCGGCTTTGGGTGTTACTTCGATTTTATTTCATAATGGTATAGTATGCCTCCCGTCACTTTCGCGTTTTTATCGTGGGCGATGTCTAAGTCTCATACTGGATAAATAATCGATGTGGTCCACCTTTCTTCTTGACAGAAATCCTAATGACCCTGAGCCGTGTTACGATTTCAAACTTAGGAAAGTGAAAATTAGAAGGACCACCTTCAAAACATGAACATAGCCATTGGGATAATTCACGGTGTCGAGAGCACCATCCGGTTGGATTTCATGTATTACCCTGTATATTATGAAGCAATTGTAAAACAAATAGCTATATGTAATGTATTCGTGATGAAGTCCCCACCTTCTGCGAGGAGGTATCCATGTTGTAAGTATGATGTCTAGTGCGAGCCCTTCTTGTCATCGTCCTCGTCTGCCGTATCTCTCTCCTTCCATCGTTCGTAAGCGCTCCTGAATGATCGGGTAGCTAAAAGCAAGGGCTCGTCCGTCCATGCCTTCTCCCAGATTCGTTGCGCAAATTCCTTTTGTTCGCCGGATGCAACACTGTCGCGAAGGATACCCATCACTTGGTGGGAGGGAGCGAGCAGTTTGTTAATTCTATCCCAAAATGGGGGGAATTCTGGTGGCAATGGGATTAAAAGAGACTGCAAGCTATGGGGGAATGAGATCGGAATCAGGGCAGAAGCAGTGCTGAGAAACGTACCTAGTATCCGGTATCGCCTTCGGAGGAACTATTGGACCCCACCACTTCCCGCCATTGGATTGGTTTTGCTCTCCACCTTCGCTTCCCGCCTGTTTCAAATGCTCCTGGTAGTCCTGCCAGACTTCCCGCCTCTGTTCCTGCTGAGCAACGAGCTGCTGCTGTCGCTCCAAATCCAACATCATCGCGTTTGTTTTCTGGAGGGCAGCAGATCGACCGTTGCTCGTCCAGAGATACCACCCTTCATCCCAGTATTTAGTTTCCCCCGGTACCACCTTCGGCTGACCCTCCGCATCGTCGGCAGCCTTTCCACCCAGATAACGTGGAATATTCACAGATTGACCTTCCGCGGGTAAAGGATACTTGGCCTTGCCCTCTGTGTCCACGTTTCGATGCTTCTTATATGAAATGACATTGCGGACTTCGTGCGGAAAGACCTTGCGGATACAGAGCGAATGGCAGTTTGGCTCTTTGGAATGAATTCTGCCGCTGACTGTCTGCGAACAGTAAGTCAGACACCACTCGTCTATCTTGGGAGAGAAGCGTCCTAGGCGATGCCAGTCAGTCGCCAACTACATCACCCCGGAATTAATAAAGAGATACCTTGTGGTGGAGTCAGGATCTTTATCGTCGGCCAGTCAGCGAATGGTGGTTTTCGAACTCGTTGTTGTTGTTGTTGAGGAGGAGCAGGTTGGGCGGGGCCAGTCGACATAAAGAAATAGAGCAGTCAAAGAGTAGTTAGAACAGAGTAGAATATGTGCAAGTTTCAAGTCAGGAGTCAGACTATCACACCATAGCGGCTAACATTTGAAGCGGAGATCAAATTTACTCCCTATAAACTTTCTTTTCTTTTTTTTTCAAGTCTCCATTTCAATTCTGTTGCTGTTTGAAGAATCGTTGTCGCAGCTCACGCACAGGGAGCTTCTGGCTCTCTCCATCCGCTGTGGGGAAAGTCCCCGGAGATACAGGGCGTGTCCTCGTCCAACCCAACGGAAAGCGACCGGCTCTAAGCACGACGGTACTGGTCGAGGACGGCGAGAATGATTTGCAAGGCCAAAGTCTTATCGGGTGCCTTGCTCCATCTCAGCCACTCTGTTGCTTGATTTAACGGTGGACCTCTCGGTGACGGCGTAGGTGCGCAAAGATACGAGCGTGCCTATTGCTCGAGTGGTTTGATCGGAGGACGAGCAGTTCGTTGCTCATAGACACAGTTATACGATTGTCGACCTGGCTTCCAGGTCTTCAACTCAATGGGGCTCACTCTCATTCAGCACTCAACAGTTCTGATATTTTTTCCTTATTGGAACCTTGTCGTTCTACCTTATTGGAGTTTTCTAAACAAAAAATGGTGAGCAATTCATCCTTTACCTTCTCTCTTATGATGTGTTGGATTTTTTGAATTTCTTCAGGGAGAATACCTTAGACTATGGTCGACGGGGCGGGCTCCAGAGCATTGACACTTCTGATACTTTTCATTTTGCATGTGTTGTTTTCGTTCAATCAGTGTCTAAATATTTCGTCAGGTTTAAGCAAGTATGCTCGATTCGCTTCAGCCAACCGCCTTCTACGTTCTACGCATTCTCTTGATAAAACGATAGGTAATGTCCAACCAAACCATTGACGGTATATAAAATAGATGACACTTTGGACTTTGCCAAAGGCTCTGCCCTCCACAAGGTTAATCACTTGATATGATAAAATAAATATCGTTGCCCTATATCCAAAACAAAGCTGAGAGGGAGTGATCAAAGCTTGGCCTTGACACAGTCACTCGGATCGATGCCTTTGAGTTCCTCTTTTGCCCTGTCACGCAGTTCTCGCCGAAGAATCTTACCAGCAGCGCTATAAGACCACCATCAGCGAGTCCCATGGAACGAAACCAAAAAAAATAGCCAACCTTTTAGGGACAGCATCAATAATCACGACGCCTGCATATATACCATCAGCACCGAGGAGTAGTCAAGGTTGCTTTGGGCGTACCTCCCCGTATATGCTTGTGCCTCGCCACCTTTTGCTGAATCCACTTCTTAACGCTCTCAGCAAAAGCAGCTTTCTGAGAGTCCGTCTTGACGTTCTCAGGATAAGCGGCAACAACATACGCCCTACATATATATATGAACAAGTCAGAGGGTTGTCAGAATCACGGAGAGCGGGCAGACCTTGGAAGCTCTGTGGCCTCTTTGATGCTATCGACGCCAATAACAGCCGCGTCTGCGACTTCGGGGTGCGTTAATAGGACACTCTCTAGCTCGGCAGGAGGAACTGTTGGACAGAATTACGAGACTTATACAATGACTCTTTTTCCGATGTACCTTGGAAACCCTGTGCTCGACAAAAATAAGCATAGGAAAACCTAGTATATTGCTCAGCTTGCCTTGTATTTGATAAGTTCCTTTCGGCGGTCAACGATATAGTAGAAACCCTCTGCATCTCTGATCGCTATATCACCCGTCTTGAACCACATGTCTGTGGTGATCGCGTCTTTCGTTGCGGCAACATTGTTGAGATAGCCCTGCCACTTGACTTGGTCGCCAGTCTTGTTATCTCAATGATGCTGCTTACCTTCATGACGGATGGACCGCGAACCCAAAGTTCTCCCGGCTGACCTTGCTCTGCGTCGATATTGCCATCGCCATCGCCATCAACTACGAGTCGAGCCTCGAGGTTGGGCAGCAGAGTCCCGATGCTTCCAATCTTTGATATGGCGTAAGGAGTTTGAAGCATGTGCGTCGTAGGAGAGGTTTCGGTCAATCCGTAGCCTGATGCGCGATAAGTGACCTTCCGTCGGTGGCCTAGAAGGTAAGATGTTCACCTTGTATGACATACAAAGGTTTGTTTCCTTTTCTCTTGGACAGCAGGCGTTCTGTAACCTCGATGAAAGAGTCAGCTGAACGGAGCTACCTTTTCTGCTCGAGGAAAGGCTTTCACCTGTTTGGTTAGCGCAGCACCTAATGGCGCGGCGCCAGAAAGCAAAACCTCTAATGTAGACATGTCGTATTGATCAACCGCTAAAAGAGACCGTGATATCAATATTATGATATTGATGGGGAATGGGCACCATACCTGGATGGCGATTAAGAACAACCAAGACGGGGGGAACGATGAGGGTGTTAGTGATCTTGTATCGCTCGATGTTTGCGCAGAACTGGACAGGGTCAAAACGAGCCATGATGGCAACTGGGATGCCATGAAGGAAAGGGAAGTGAAGCAAATTGACAGCCCCTATATATATATATAATGTGGGGTCAGGAGGCACTGTCAAGGAGGTGCATACCGTATATATGGTAGAAAGGCAGTATACCAAGCATTGCGTCGACGCCAAGGGTTAGCTTTGGGTAAATTTTGGCAACCATCTCCAAAACAGACACCATATTCTTGTGGGTGGTCTGGAGAACGTAAATTTGTAAGTTTAAATAGAGAACTGTCGATGTTCTCACCTCAACACCCTTTGGTTTGCCAGTTGTTCCTGAAAGACTCGTCAGGAGTCATTGTAAACTTTTGAGAAAGTATACGAACCAGAACTGTAACATAAATATACAGTTTCATTTACTTGAGATCCTTCAAATTTCTCTTCCTCCTTCAAGGCACCCAGAGTCAGCAAGTCGGGAACTTGTAAGAGTCCTGCCAACTCGGGTTTAACGGCGATGGCAGGCCCGCCCGCCCATTGGAGACCGTTGGGCATGAGAACGATCCTCCTCTCTGCCTCGCTCTTGCTCAAGCCGAGTTGCTTGAACATTTCAAAGACTGTGGCGACACCATCTTCGCTAGAAAACACGATTTTCGCTTCGCTATCTTGATACTGGAAAGCTAGCTCTGTAGCGCTGTAGGCGTTGTTGGCGAGGGTGCATCTTAATCCAGCAGCGACTTTAAGGTGGAGAATTAAAAAAGGTTGTTTGCACGCGATGCATGGGATTAACTTACCTGAACCAAAGATTACAACTGGCCAGACCAAAGAATTCTGTGAGTAAATTAGTACTGTGTCCCCGCGTTTGGTAGCCAAGTTTGGGTGGGTTCTTAGGGCGTATCCAAGGCAGAGCGCGAGTTGCTTGAGCTGACCGCGTGAGAGAGTTGTGGCAGAGGACGCGTCGATGAAAGCAGGGGCAGAACCTGGGTATGTAGTGTTGTCGAAGAGGTGGGTGAATATTGAGTGATTGGGGATGGAGACTGGGGGAATGCTGGCTGTGTATATTTTAGGGGCCATGTGATGGGAAAAAGAAGTTGAGAAGGCCTTGAGCTTAAGTACAAAATGGGAGAATCCATCACCCTGAAGTTTGGATAGAAAGTGTGTTCAGTGACAGTCACAGAGTCAGTCACACTTAACCAGTCTCTTCAAACTATGGCATCCCTACTCGAGCGAATGAACGTTCCTACTTCCACTGGCCCTATCCGCTCAAAATCTCATGAAGGTCGCGCCGCTGCTCCATACGTGTGTGACATTTCTTTACAGCAGCTCCAGTAACCAACATCGCTCCTCTAGAACCGCAACAACCGCACCCCCAAAGGCGACGTCGACGCCAATTGGTCTCATGATCTCTTCGAGCAGCACAACTCACTCTCAGCCCGTCTATCCAATCAAACCAGCGCCCCTAAAGCAAATTTCAACTCCATCGCACAAAAAGCCCTTCGCGACGCGACAGGCTCAATACAGGCAGAACAGCTATCCATCAAAGGCGCCAGTTCCGCCTCGCAAGGCAATGTCGTCGAGGTATCTGGCTTAGTTAGTGGGACAACGGCAGAGGATGTGGCAGCCATTTTCAAACGCTGTGGGACCATCACCACTGCCAAGCTGGTATCCGCTGGAAATGAAGAAGTGCGGATTCGGTTGACTTTCAAAACACCCACGTCCGCCGCTGCCGCAGTCACAAAATTCCACAATCAACCTGCCGACGGGAAGACTCTTTCGGTTCGGATCGTAGGGAACACAACTGCGGGGACAATGCTGGGAGCTAGGCTGGGAGGCGCAGATGGGTTGGGTCTTGTAAGGGAAGAGGGAAGCGTTGATATTCTAATGGATGTCGATGGAGACAGCAATTCGTGAGTCTTCTTTTTTGTCAAATTTTCCGCTTACATTTATTTCTTTTCAGGAAAATGCGGTCAGATTCCTTGATCAATGCGGATCCACGTGCACATGTTCTAGTTGCGCCTCCTGGAGCCAATCCTGCAGATTACACGCAACGTCAACCGGAAGCGCGTGGCGGTGGCGGTAACCGAAGAGGCGGTGGTCGTGGACGGGGTGGTCGACGAGGCGGTAGACGTTGATGGACGTTGGATTGCAGCGTTTGGTACTTTTCTTCCGCTCCGGACGCTGTTGCTACCTTTTTGTACTATTGGGCTCGAGTCTTCCATTCTTTGTCTTTTAATTCAAGGAGATGCTTAATCTATTATACTCCCTTCTCTCTCTTATCCCAGTCAATGTCATGCCAGCGCGCTTGAGCAATGAGCGTGACGTGTGACAATGTGAAAGCCGCCAGTGCCCCTTATCCTGCTCACTACGACACCGCGACCTCAGAGCCATCAAAACCTTTCGTTTCGACAGGGAATCCTTTACACCTCCTTCGATCTACAGAAATTATGGCAGGTGCGTAACTTTGAACTTCGAAACTGTTGGCGCTGACATCTATGTGTATCCTGATAGGTTGGCTATTCCTCTTCGCGGTTCTCTACTCGGCGGCCCTCCTCTTCGGCATGGTTTTTTTCGTCAGTTTCAAGTTTATTCCCATTCAAGGTGTTGCAATTAAATGACTTTTTGTCGTTGACAGGTCATTATGTTCTCGGACTTGGAGAGCGACTATATCAATCCTATAGATCTGTGTAACAAACTTAACCAGGTTCGTATCCCTTTTATGACGTTGATCAACGTATAGATTACCATCTTTTCAGTTTGTGCTTCCAGAATACGGCGCCCACGCTTTCCTTGCCCTGCTATTCTTACTATCCGGACAATGGACAGCGTTTGCTTTCAATTTGCCCTTGATAGCGTTCAACGTCAACAAGTGCGTGGATATCCTCTTTGGTTGGAATTGGCAACTGACATATAGCAAAAGGGTGATGAAGAAGAATCACATGTATGATGCGACAGAGATATTCCGTTCGCTGTCAGGGCACCAAAAGGAAACATATTTCAAGCTTGCATTTTACCTCTTATCTTTCTTCTACTATCTCTACCGGTTTGTCCTTCACTTCGCATCGTGCTCATCGTCTGACTCGTCATGCAGGATGATTGTTGCTCTCGTTGCTGAGAACGAGTAATGATACCCACCGATCATGAATGACCCTGGGGATATACCCGGAGGCAGGATTCCTCCTGCCTCACCCCACAAGTATCAGCACCCATGACCGGGGTCGAAATACGAGGTGTGGACATGACCTCAAAGCCAGAGAGGACCTATGTACTCTGTTTTGGCACGATTAGATAGAACTTGCACAATAAAACGTTCAAGGAGCAAGGAGCGTGACATGAGTAGTGACATTCATTTGCAAGCAGAACACGTGCGCGCAACGTCAGGACTCGTCGGAATTTGTGGCTGGCAAGCAACTCTCTTTCTTGTTCCTCCGCAACACAGAGGCTATTTCCTCGTCCATCTTTAGATAAAGGCTCTCTCCGACGGCTTTTTTGGGTTCATCCTTGGGTCTTCTTTGCTTGTAACTTTTACGACTCACTTAAAGACTTACGATATGGGAGGGGCTGGTGTGTCTCCTTTTTTTTTCTCTCCTCACGCGTATGTTTCTGATCATTGCTCTCTCTTTTTTCCCTTATAACCACTCCAACCTTGCATCTACGCTCTATTCTCCTCCATTTCAATTCCCCTGAAAATGGCTGAACCCACCGCGTCTGGACGTAGGCTGGCTGTTTCTATTTGCGGTCCTTATGGCTGCCGGGCTTCTGTTCTGCATGGTGTTTTTCGTGAGTCCCGTCCGCTTGTTTTAGGGCACGCATGTTCCTTCAACCTCGCGCGTCACACCCTACACCCTCCACGCTACAATCTTGTTGACGGGCTGCATTCTGTCCTGCAGATCATCATGTTTTCGGATTTGGAATGCGACTACATCAATCCTATAGATCTTTGCAACAAGCTAAATCAAGTGAGCTCACCTCTTTTGGGAGTTTTCCGAGTACTGACACCCTTGCAGTTTGTCTTGCCAGAAAACTCGGCGCACGCCTTCCTCACCTTGTTATTCCTACTGTCGGGCCAATGGATAGCGTTCCTCCTCAACGCGCCTTTAGTTGCATTCAACGCTAATAAGTACGTTCTTTCCAAGGGACGTGTTCATGTTCTGATTGTTGTTTTGTAGAATCCGGAATAAAAATCATATGTACGACGCGACAGAAATCTTCCGGACATTAGGAGGGCACAAGAAGGAGACTTTCTTCAAGCTTGGATTCTACCTCCTCTCCTTCTTTTACTACCTCTACAGGTACGTAGCTGTGGGCAAATTTGATAACGTGCTCACCTCGTTCCCAACAGGATGATTCTTGCTTTGATTGCAGACAGCGAGTAAAGCAATGCTCTCAAGATGTTATGTCGCCTGTCCATCTGTACCTTGCTTCATTGATATAATTTTGCATATCTTCATCAATTTGTTTTCCATCACAACCAATACATTGAATAATGCTCGTTTCCCCGTTGGCAACATAAATTATAATAGTGCTATTATACATATTTTTTTGGAATGTACGGAACCACCGACCCATCCATCTCTTCGGGAAAAAAAAGGAAGAAATGACGGTGGGTACTAAGACGTCCGGATTGCTCAGAACACGGCCTGACACTCGAACGACAGCGTAGACAGACCACCGAGATGGAAAGAGCCGTCATGAGCAACATTGGGGATATAATGGCCGTGCTGCCGCACGAAGAAAAATTAAGGTGGGTGAGAGGTTTATATAGCGAAATCGTGGGAGAATTAGGGCAAGCTTTACCATGTCTCTTTATCTCTGTGTTGATTGTGGTGGTACCAAGACGTCCGCCGTCATCTGCAACGATGATGGCTCAATATTGGGCCGTGCTGCAGGCGGCCCGTCCAACCTGACCTACCTATCTCTCGAGGCTTTCCTCTCATCCGTCGCAGACACCGTCAGCAACGCTCTCCAAGTATCCAACAAGTCCAGCACACTCCCCCCAGATGGCCGCTCTCCATTTTCTGCTGCGTGGTTTGGCGTTTCTGGTGCAGACTCCCCCGCAGCCATTGCCAAGATCACGCCCTCTCTCTCAGCTCTCTTAGCCATCCCGGCTGGTCCACGTCTCGTTATCACGAATGATACCCACCTTCTTGCTGCTCCTGTTCGGATGTACCCAGACGTCTCCCATGCTATCGCTGTCATTGCTGGCACTGGCTCAAACTCCGTCAGTTTCGTGGAGAAGGACGGAGCGATTGAAGAACTTGCGCGCGCAGGCGGCTGGGGTTGGATCCTTGGAGATGAGGGAGGCGGATTCTATGTTGGAAGGGAGACGATGCGCCAGATCTTGATGGAGGAAGACAAAGCTTCCATTGGGGCTCTTACACCCGCCGAGAGCAAATTAAGAGATCGTGTTTTGGAACGATTCGGGGTGAAGAGCGTTATGGAGATCCTGGGCGGTGTCTACTTCCCAGATCCCCTGCCGGACGCCAGCCCCAGTCTGCTTCCGCAAGGCATGACGCGCGAAAAGAGGCTTTCGTCCCTCTGTCCATTGGTATTTTCCGCTGCCTTTGAGGATGGCGATTGGCTTGCTCTGCGTATCCTTGGAGCGTGTGCGAGCTCACTTGCTTCTCAGATCGCTGTGCTTCTTGCTGGACCTACAGACAACTCCCCTAGATTGGTTAGAGCGGGTGAAAGCGTGATATCGTTTGGTGGATCTTTGGCTGGGGTTGAACGGTATCGAAAGATGATTCTGGATGATCTGGCCCACCATGGCCATGTCTTCCGACGTGTCGAGTTTATTGATGATCCTGCTGCTGTTGGAGCAATTGGCCTCGCTGCAAGTTATACGCAGGGCCAACCGTGATCAACAACATTATGCCAACACTGCCTCTACAACCCTCTTCATAGCTATCTATTTGCTTATCTCCGTCAGGCTAATTGGAAAGGAACATCATAATCCGACTTGTTTTTGCGCCAGCAGCTTATTGTCCACCTACAGTTGACTCAATGCTCATTAAGGATACACATTTCGAAATTTAGCTGGACGTCACGCTCATCGTTCAGAAAAACAACATTCAGACTCATGGTGCAAGCCGTTTCGACTTCATGTTTGTGCATGTCCGAAGATTTAGGAAAAGTCGTAATGATCCGACTGAGATTATTGGCGCGGTGCTTAGGCCTTGCTCCTTCTATTTAAAAAATTGCGAGCACATGTATATTGAGAAAGAATTTGTATGCGAGTGCCTCACATACTAAATGGGAAGGCAAGCTCCCAAGCTAGCGTAGTGTATGCAACACCCACAACATTGAGTGAACAGGGACATCTCAGAACGTTGGGAAGATCGGACCGGCGGTTAAACGGAACCGGTGACGCCTAATTAAGCTATCATGCCTCCGAGTTCTCCGGCGCTAAATCCTACATAAACTATACCACTGGTCATCCCTAGTAATTCACCCCGCACATCCACAATATGCCTCCCCAAATCTTAATTTGCAGTAAGTGGCTCGATTCATCCCTCAACAGTCTCTTAACACCCTTGCGTAGGCACCATTGTGTGGGCGCACGACGATGTTAAAGAGCTGTTAGGGGGCATTGCAGAAATCATCGTAGGCAGTGACCTCGTACGATTTTTCAAAACATTGTCTAACACCCGCATAGTACGTCGACGCTCCCGACCGCGCGAGTTTCCTGGCAGACTGCAAGCCTGAGGGAAAATACGGAGGCGCCGTCGGTATCTACCGCGAGAACGAATCCGCCAAAGAAATTGGGGTCTTCGACAAGGAGCTCATCGACGGTCTACCGTCCAAGGTGAAATGGATCGCGCACAATGGTGCAGGGTACGACCCGGTAGACGTGCACGCGTGCATTGCTCGAGGTGCGCCACCCCCACACCCACGATTCACCACGGTGCCTAACAGCTGACAAGTTATCGTTTCCATCAGGAATCTATCTCTCAAATACTCCTGGTGCCGTTGACGACGCCACGGCCACGACAGCACTCTATCTTATCATCTCCACCCTCCGCCAATTCGCCGTTGCTGAACGATCCCTGCGCGCGTTAAAGTGGAAGCCCTCAGGGCTTAACACGAAAGCGCACGACGTGTCCGGTCGGACGTTGGCCATTCTTGGGCTCGGCGGAATCGGGTCGCGCTTAGCGGAACTCGTACAATCGTTCCCGATGCGCGTGATCTACCACTCGCGCAGAAAGGTCGCGGACGCCCCTGCGTACTGCGAGTACTTTGAAGACGTAGACGAGATGCTGAAGCAGACGGACGTGCTTAGCGTCCATGTGCCCCTAAGGAAGGAAACGGTGGGGCTAGTGGGCGAACAAATGATTCGGACGTTGAAGCCTGGTGCGATTATCATCAACACAGCACGCGGAAAGGTTATCGATGAGGAGGCGCTGATCAGGGCGCTAGAGGACGGCCATGTGAGCATTCTAACATTCCCATCTGGCGGGTAACATGACTGAACCCTTCCTTGCGTGTGCGTGCAGCTATCAGCGGCGGGTCTTGACGTCTTCCCGAACGAGCCTGACGTTAATCCACGCCTTCTCGAATTCCCCCAAGTCACGCTGTTGCCGCACATGGGCACGGAGAATCAGGATACGCAGCGCAAGATGGAAGTAAGGGCGCTGACGAACTTGAGGGATTTCCTGACGACGGGGCAAGGCAAGGACCTCGTCATTGAGTGGAAGAATCACGCAGCCGCAAATGTGAAGCCAAGATTGTAGCTCACCAAATTTGAATGGGACTGACATGGACCCAAGACTGCTGGATTTGATTGACAGTTAACGATATATATTAAAATATACATTATATATGCACGTATCACTTTCTGCGCGTGAGGGCCACGAGGAGGCCGTAAGGCTGCGTGAATGTAAGTGACGCATGCGCACGCGTCGTTTCAACAAAATGTCCTCCCCCCAAGTTGCCAAAGTCACCCGAGAAAAAAAAAACATTATACGTGCATGTATCGCTTCCTGCGCGTGAGGGCCACGAGGAGGCGGTAAGGCTGGGTGAATATAAAGTGACGCATGCGCACGCGTCGTTTCAACAAAATGTCTTCCACGCGCAATGAGAGCCAGACTCCCCAAGTCGCCAAGTCGCCCGAGAACCAGATGACTGACCTCCTGGGCCAGATGACGGGCACGTTAACGAGTCTGTACGTCGGTCAGCATATTGATTTTCTGGTGATAATATTCTTCGAGTAGTGGGGGTCTTTTCAATACGTTTAACGAGCAAGCAGATGGGTTTCGGCAAGTGCAGCTCCCTGTGGTCAGATCGTCGTCTCTTTTATCAACTTGGGCCTAATGTTTGACTGTAGCCAGACACAATGAGCGAGATAAAAAACCTACAGCACGAGCTTCGGCAGCATGAGGAAGCGCACAACGCAGGAATCCAGGAGACACGAAAGGACATCCAAGAAGACGTCCGAGTTCGAATTTCGCAGACCATGACGTAGGTTCTGTTGCTCTTGTGCAAGGGCCGATATAATCTGCTCCACAGGGTCCATATCAAGGAACAGATGAGGGCCGAGATAGCGAAGCAGGTCAAGGAACAAGTTGATTCGCAAATCGTGGAATACATCCCTGTGCCTTTGAGACAGCAAGCCGCGGAGGGTAAGAAACAGCTGGAGAAAGTGAGGGCGTCGCTGCACAATTCGTAGGTGGCAAGCCCAACCTATAAACACCAGCTGAATGGGGGGTTTAGCGAGTCGAGGATCAGCAATTCAAATGTGGACATTCTGAACCTGGACGAAGCTCTGGCAACCGTGCTGACGTCTGAAGGTACGAGAAGCGATTACTTCCCGGCTGACTTGAGGTCACTTTTATCGTATGACAGTATGTGTGAAGCGTCCCGCCTTCCACTGAGAGGTTTGTTAACGATTGATGACGTAGATGACGCGACGAAGAAGCTCGTGAAAGATTACGGGCTGGTGGAGGCGGAGGAGTCGGAGATGAATATCAAGCGATTCCTGGTGCACATAGGTGAGCAGTGGGCAGTTGGGAATGTTTTTTCGAGACTCACTTATAAAGGTAAACCAAAGGTGTAAAAACTGAGAGTAGCACCTGACTTGATTATGTTGATAATAAAAATAGATTACAACCTTAATCTGGGTGGGTAAAAGGATTTGACGGGCGCTGGTTCACGAGAAACATACACCAGCATAGACCTTGATGCCAAAACGACAAGATGAGTCGTCAATGTCGACCCATAATGGAATAATGTCGCCAGGAAGAAGTACACGTGCGAGCGATATGCTAGAAGGCAGAGCTTGGGAAAATGTCGATTCAGGATCGCATCCTCGACCAGCCACCACAATGAGCAACTCTTCCTCGAAAACGTCTATCGCCACACCGCAAAGCCCGCTAGCTGATCTGGTGACATCCCCAAACAACATTGCTGCTGGGATCGGGCAGGTGTTGGAGGCGCTTGTGTTGGCGTCAACTGCGACAACGACAAAGCCAATCATGGTGGAGTATGGAAATCGGGTGATGGCGCTGGGACGGAAACGGATGGGGGTGATGTCTGGAAGGGTACGTGTATTTTCCGGTGTGGATTAGTTGCTGTTGAGCTGATGTATTGTTGCACAACAGAACGCGTTTATATATCTGAGGAGCAAATTTGGGATTCTCAATACGAATTCAGCGCTTTACCTTGAAGCGCTGATTATTGGCGAAGATGAATTTGTGGAAGTTGACTTTGATGCCTGGGAGGAATTGGTACCACACATTAGCAAGTTGCGGATAATATCATGATAGAATTGGAATAGCACCGCTTTGCTTTTCAAAATGCCACTGTCACCTCTTGCTCAAGTTCACAAAGCATATCAACGTCTAACCCACTCTGAACTATTACTCTTTCTAAATCTACGAAATCTCCCTACTTCAGGTTCAACCCCAGACCTCGCTTCACGACTTGCAAATCATGACTATCATACATACCATTTCCTTTCCAATTCAACTGACCAACGCAACCCAGAACCAGCAACTCCTTCAAACCCTCGCATTCACCCAAGAACCCCAGATCTCCCCGTAGAAATAATGGCAGACATCATGGACCACGTTGGCGACTGGGAGCTTGCTCGAGCAGTTGGCGTCCCTACATCCCTCCCTCAACCCCTCGAGTGGTCTCGTGCATCACGCACTGACCACGCAATGCTCACCGGCCACGTTCCTACCATTCGTCAAGTACATCCATCCAGCGAAAATCCACCTACAAAAATAGGCGCAGTCATGGCTATTCGCTTCGGCTACGTTGCCGTCCTCGAATACTTTCTCTCCCAACACCATAAAATATTCTTATCCATTTTTAAAAACGACCTCATCCCCATAAAAGCATCACGCCACGGTCGTATATCCGTTTTATCCTGGTGGAAACACGGATTCGAGCAACATCCAGATCTCGTTCCGCCACCCGCCCCAGGCTCAGTGGCAGAAGCCGTCGACGGTGCCTCTCGCAACGGCCAAATTCTCTCCCTCGATTGGTGGCTGAGTTGCGGTCGCCCCTTTGAGTACACCGAAGCCTCGCTCGAATACGCAAGTGCCAAAAACCAGATCGCCGCTCTGGACTGGTGGAAGAGGCAACACAAAGCATCCGGCCTCCCCCTGAAAATAGGCAGAGTCATGGATATGGCGAGCACAGCTGGTCATGTCGACGTTCTCGAGTGGTGGGCTTCCTCCCAACTCGAGCTTAAATATGATCGCCATGCTTTACAGCATGCAAGCTGTCATGGCAAAGTTGAAGTCCTCCAATGGTGGCTAGGAAGTGGGCTGCAGCTTATATTCGACCAAGAAGCGCTCACAGGCGCAACGAGGCATAACAGGCCAGAGGTGCTCGAGTGGTGGGATAAATCGGGCCTTCCCATCCAATATCGCATGTGCGATATCGAAGAGGCGCTGGAGGACGCTATTGGCGGTGGAGAGGACGCCAGGGACTGGTGGAAGCGCAAGGGTGTTGATTTTAATGCGAACGATAAAGAGTGGATGAAGCTTCAGAGTTTGAATTGACAGTCTGCATTTTTTTTTTCTACCTCTACATGCTATCTTGTCGTTGGGTCAATCCCATGTGTTATATACCAAAATCGTGCAATGATAATCGTTTAGTAATGACATTGTCCTCCTTCATCTTTTGCCTCAATGTAAGCCCTCTCACAACTTTGAAATAATCCCCGAATGCGAAAAGTCGGTCTGGACATCAACACCACGAAGCAACTCGGCGGCGCCAAGTACCCACTGTACAAGCAAGCATCAATTTTTTTTTACTGTTCATCGTTTGCAAGACAAAACTTCTTCCGCTTCTTTCCAAATAGATTCATTTCTGGCCTGCATGTAAGCCCTCTCCCAACTAGAGTCGTCGAAGTAATCCCCGTATAATTTGTTGGCGCGGGGAACGTCCGCCTGTACAACAACGCCATGCACCAACGGCTCGCCACCAAGTACCCACCGACGAAGAAGCGCTGGGTCGTGAGAGTCGGGCGGTACCCTGTACACAACCATCTGCGAGAATCTATACGACGCATCGCGTAGAGCCAGCGGGCACGCAAAGTGCGTCAGGTTTGGCATATACACAAACGGTGCAGCCTGTACCCATTGTGGAACAAGACTCTCAGAAAAGGGCGGAGGGAACCCCGAAACGGTGGCATGTTCGGGGATCCAAAGCGTTAAATGCGTCACTTGCCCTAAAAACGCCAGTCCCTCGGGCGTAGACGTCAGTGGCTTCCACCTCACCATGGGCCCAGCCAGCGTAACGTGGCGACACTTCCACTCTTGCGCGAAATTCAGAGAGGCGTGCGCGAGCCCGTTGTATAAGAGCGATAATGATCTGAAATTCAGCCCTAGGCTCTCGAGCCCAGATAATATTGGATAGAGGGCCGTATAGTCCGTGCCGGTGTGCGCAAGATCATCCACGACGCCGTCCCAGCACTCCGTGCTCCAAAGCCGTCGCATGAGTGTCTTGTAATCAAGCCGGAGCCGGCTGCCGCACTGGCTATATTCCTCTTGGAGGCGGAGGGCATTAATGAACGCGTGTACGTTTGAGGTAGAGTGGAGGACGACGGTGTGGAGGAGGTAGGGCATCGTTACCTGCCTCATGGTGTATGAGACGGAGGCAATGGCAAGGGCGGTGGAGTAGTACGACGTTTTTGGGGATTTGGACCAGCCAATGAAAGCCGTTTCGTCCGATACTATAACGGGTGCCGACGCTAAACGAACGATCTCAAGAGCCAGTTCGATGGAGAGGTTTGTGAAAGCAAAATGCATTATCTTTTCTTCTTTTTCTGCACTTGCGGTGAGGACGAGTCAAGCTCTGGTGAGAAGAGACGCTCAAGTATTTATATTTTGGGGTGGACGATCGCATTGATTAAAGTTAACGTTGCTATGAATAGTCCGCCGATGTCACTGTCGGGGATGTGGCAGAATAAGACAACGAAGACAATGGAACTTTGAACGGTGTGAGAACATGGCAAAACAAGAAGGGCGGACATACGTGGGCTGAAGGAGCATCCATACTCTTTGTCTACGGCGCCCTGACATGGGATGAATTATTTGTTGTCATACTTTCAACAAATTGGCGCTCTCCATTCTGTAGTGGACAGGATCTGCGAGCTGTGGATAAGGCCTAAGGCCTAAGGATTAATTGTTGCAGCTGGTTGGATTTCTTTTAGTTTCTTTTTCTTGGTGACGTCGAGGTGGCGATACAAAGGCTTAACTGCTAGTAGTAGTGGCTGATGATCATAGCTGTGCGACTTGCAAAACGCATCCGGCAGGCCCTTTGTCGGCCTCGTTCCTGCTTAGAAACAAAGAAATCATAGAATCAGCCTCAGGTAGTCAGGACTCAGGAACATGTAAAAACACCCAATTAGGAAATTTAACACCTATTAGGAAATTTAGGGATTACCTTCCAAAACGAGAACACCCAAAACAGTTGTTACGGCAGCTGCTCGAGCAGTTCACCTTGTAAAACGAATCAAAAATGGAGAACATGTTAAAAATTAAATGTTCGAGTAGACTATAGAGACCCACTGGCAAACCAAATCATCGAGACCCTAACTTGAAAGCAACCCCAAATTGTGCATCCTCAACATCAATTTTTGAAAGTCCCAGATTCAGCCGTCATGGACGGTAACTTGTAGACAAGACAAAAAGTAGCATTGGGCTGTCATTGAAATAAAATATAATACAGGAATTGCTTTCTATAACCCTCAGACACCTCCCTTGAACAACTTTTTATGCTTGGCTAGGGTTTTTTTGCGAGACAAGGTAAGCGCATCCTTCGTAGGATTCCCCGTGGATTCAAAATCTTCGTTAAAGCTCGAGAAATCGGTCAACCCCTTGCCTGATTGATGTTTCTGGATCTTAGGTGGCCACTCGTGCACAGAAAAGTAGGGTCGTACTCCACGGATGTTGATGCGAACGGCCGAATATTCTTTAGTTCTGTCAAATGCAGACCAGGCCTGGCCCTTCACGGCTTTGCATTGGGTAGCCTGGACGCGTTCACAATTGTTCTTGAAATCAGTTCACGTGCCTAGGTCCATCAGGATTACCATGTACTCTGGCTTCCACCGCTTAGACTCGAACTTGAGGAACGGGCAGGTAATAGTCTTGATCAAGTTCAGCTTGGCGGCCGAAGCCCGGTTCTTGATTTGCACCACGACAAAGACAAACATCTTGGGATCGAAAGGCTCGGATAGGTCACCACGATAACCGATAAGTAGGTTGTCAATGACAGGTTGGTTATGGACACATTGCAAAGCCAAACCTCTCCGCCAGCACAAAAGAGCAAACTCGTACGAAAATTCGGATTCGGTGAAGTCGTCGAGCTGGACAAAATGCGTAAAGTTCATATAAACCTTTGATGCCCATTCCAAGCCGGAGTCATAGGCGTTATCGACCTGGTCAACCTTGTCCTGATCTACCAGCTGGCGGAGATATGAATCCAACAGGAAAGGACGTACAGCGTAGAGCATATGGCGCCCTTGATTGTATTCTTGCTCGACGATCTCGTGTTTCACAGCGTCAACAACACAAAGTTGACCCCCTACTGCGTGGACAGTGACATCACGATTGACGATGAGGATAATTCTACCACAAGTTACCCCGTTTTCGCCTAGAGAAATGACCTTCAAGGATAATAGGAGTTTCTCAACGAGGATATTCATAGCTTCTTTGTATGTTTCTTTGCTTTTAAGGAGGATCTCGCCAGCAGCTATAGCCAATATAGGCTCGGACAGAACTTCAGATTTCAACACACGCGTTGATGCGTTGTAGTCAGTTAGAACACGGAGATGGCTCTTCACGGAGTCGATGGCCATTTGGTTCGCAGCGCCTTCGGCAGTGAGATTGAGGACAAACCGAGTCGAATGCAGAGCCAGGATCTGCAAATTACGCTTGTCGTCGTCGTCATCATCCCTGGGGAAAACCTCGGGGATTATCACAGAGCAGCTTTTTTTGAGTTAGACCCATAAGCTCATTGTCTTCATACGTCGACCACAGCTAAAATTCAAGGCAGTAGAAACGCCTCCTCGTCAAATGATTCAGGATTACATACCGGTCGACCATACACCCGAAGGCGATCCAGACGGAGGGCTTCTAAAGGTGTCTTGGGTAGCTCCTCTGGAGGAGGTACCATGACATCGAATGGCATATATATCCAGGGTGGAAGTGGCCGCAAGGTACCTGGTAAACGAAACGAAGGTGCAGTCTCTTTGTTCGCGTCGGGGTATACGTCTGCAAGGCCGTTCGTCGTGTCCAACATAGGAAACCAAAAATGGAATTGATCGCATGCTTTTATTACCCTTTGCATGGCGAGAAGCGTGATACGGTTATCGGGAGGCTTCTTGTTTGGCACTGGTTTGTAGTCAAAGTTCATTTGACTAGATTCGTCAAATGTGAACGGGAAGCACGACAATTTTAGTTTGCGCCGGTCGTCGTTCAGAGTGTCTGCGGATTTAATGACGAGGATATTGAACAGTTTTGCTACCCATTTTTCAGTCCCTAAACCTCTCATTAAACACAGCAACACGTGGATACATCAATTGCAACTCACCCGGTGCACTCTTGAACTCGGGAGGATGCTCCGTCTTCATATCGACATCATCAGCAGGACCTGACGTATTGCCAACCTCCATTTTGTTGTGGGCGACTCTGGGAGTTTGAGGTGATGGCTCCATAAGAACCTTTGGCGCGAGGCTGCGTGCGTCTAATAATTGCTTTGCATATGTTTTCAATAAGCCAATGGCGTTGGTCCGAACTTTCTCAAAATTCTTAAAGCGTGGTGCGTTCTCCTGGTGGGCGACATCAGAGATACCCCAACATTTATCAAAAGATTCCTTGTGCCCGTTGGAGGAAGTGATTGTGTCGTGCACGACGTCAAAAAGAGCCCCCATGAAAGCAGCCGCAATCTCTTCACTCTGTTGAGCGTCAGTAACCCGACAACCAACTAAGGATTGAACATAGATACCTTCACGTATTTGAGCTCATGAATCACATCTTTTGGTAGCATATCGAGGCACCCGAAAACCGATCTATCGCCAAGTGGGTACCCATCCCCTGCATCTGGCGTTGTCAGCGATCCCAGTCCGCGAAAACACACACTGATACCCCAATGCTCTGGGGAATTCTGAGATGGGTGAGCTACCATGAAACTCTCAAAGGGATCATGTGCACCAAACTCGCCATTTCGGTCACTGTCCTAGACTTTCCCGTTCCGTTACTCTAAAGAACAACAATCGTTTTTCCATAGTGGATCCTGCGATTGTACATTTTCATATACAGGGGCAGAGCCTCTTTCAGCCACCGGACGCCTGGTCCGGCGTATTTTTGCTTGAAAAAATGATCCAACCGTGCAGTCATTTCCTCGCTGAAAATGACCAGATGTTAAGTTAACTGATGGGCACATAAAACACTGTCTAGTTCTCACTTGGTAAGGGATTGCGATGGAGATATAGAATCGTAGCCGTTGTAAGCAACTTTCGCTGCGGCAGTGATGTCAAAACTGTTTAAAGAGTCGAGAAGAATTGAATGCGTACATAAGTGGCACATCCCAATCAATACATCGATATAATTTTCATTGAGAAGATCAATCAGCGAATCGTCTGGACACGGCTTCACATCGTAATCTATTGAGTCGCCGAAGAGTGTCTTCAACACTTTGGGTTCGATGTCTTGAGACGAGAAATTTTCCCTGATATCGTTCCGGATGCCTACATGCCCTTTAATAATGTACATATCGTTCGCGACGCTTGGCCAGATCGTCCATCAGTGTGTTCGGTCGTCGATGAGAGTGAGAGACAGGTCTAGGAATTCACGGGTAAGCACCTTGTGGCTGTGCACCATCCTCAGAGGCCCCATATATGAAAGCAGGAGGCTACAGGCACGGTAGTATTTGTAAAGTAAACGAAAAATAGAACGATAAGCAGTACGATGAATTTAAAAGTGAGGAGGTACATTTTCTCGTTTATCACGCCCATCCTACTCAGCTATCGGTATTACATCAGAAAGTTCCTATCGAGAATCGCGATTGCTGGCGTTTCGACCGGCATCCGACGCCTTTTCGTTAACGGCGCGACCCCTTTGCTGGGATCGCTGCGGGCGGTGGCTATCCTGATGACGCCGGTCAGGGTCATGCAACAGACTGGGCTGGGGACTCGGTAATGCATTCCCAGCACCTGGGACGAAGAGTGCGCCGCGATTAAATGAGCTTCGTTCCTTTCGGCGGATGTGCGTAGGTGCCGGGAAAGGTTCCGGGAGACCTTGTTCAGGCCCTGAAGAGTAGAATATTTTTGGGCGCCATGCCTCACGCTCGTCCATGATGCAAGAATTCTTGAATTTTTCCACAAGTGCCTCCTTTCCTCTAAGATAAAGTTAGATAAAATAATAGGCAACGATAAAGCACGAACTGGTAGTTGGCGTATGACATTTGAAGCACTTTTTCGCTCGAAAACATGTTCCTAACCAACGAGGGCGTCAAAGCAATCGACTGAACGGGAACAGCTTGACCCACCACCTCTCTCCCAGCCTTTTCTGAGCGAAAACAAGAAGGTCCTCAACTCGAATAAAATTCACGAACGCATAACCAACATTGCATCCTAAGCAGCACAAGAAGGTTAATTCCAAATCCGTTTTAGACGGAGAGACCAACCATTTTGGAAATCCATACGAAGATACAAGAAATCGATTTTTTTGGGGCAAACTTTTCCAATGTAAGCAACCAAATCCTTGTCGCTCATCTTGTTTGGAATATTCTTGATCATGACGGTTGTTCGTGTATCCTGCCCGTCCTGTATGCGGTCTAGATTCAGCTGATTTCTCTCGGGCGTCCCGCTGGACGGCGTCGCATGGGTTATGGTCGAGGCTGCCTGCTGGAGGGGGGTAACATGAATAACTGGAGAAGGCGACCGTTGGGCAGATGTATGTTGACCATGGGGGAAGGGCGGCTCGAGTAGAGCTGCTCCCTGTATCTCAGTGGTCACCGGGAAATACTCAACTTGCCGTGGATCAGGCGAGGGCATGTGTCTGGGATAGAAGCCACTCCCCGCAGGAAGGAAAGCAGTAGAAATGTCTGGAGACCAAAATGGCCGAGGAATAAAGGGGCCGGCAAGTCCTGAGTACACGTTATTGCTTGCAGCAAGCGCCATTGCCTGCTCGAAGGCCCAATGAGGCATGACAGGCTGAATGCTTTGACTATCGTGCTCGTAAACAAAGGCAGTGGGTGTGGGAGGGGGATTGACGATGATAGGAGGCAGAGACCCAGCTGGAAGCGGGTGCGAATAAGCCACACTACTCAAACTTGGCGGCGGTGTATGTTGGGGAAAGTATGGGATGATTGACGGGCCCCGCGACGGGCAATATCGACATTCTTGCGTGGGGGTGTAACACACGGTCGTTGCGTCAGGGCGGAATTCAGCCTCCCACTGCTGTATGATGCCATCTTGGGTCGATTGAGCCTCAAGTCTATGGGATTCGTTTGTAGGCTGGTAAAGTGATGGGTAAGAATGCCCATCCACGACAGCGTCATGGGTGCTTCTTGTAAGAGTGGGTGACTCCCCATTTGCAGGAGACGTATAGAAATATTGTGGTGATCGCGCGCCATGAGAAGAGTTTTGTGTCGCTCCCTCAGTGTGACCAAACTGCGTCCGGATTTGCGACTGTTGACCCGCTGGTCCGATGGACAACCCAGACACTTGACACGGCACATCATCTTTCTGTATCTTGCGACCGTAGACGTGGATTCTCATTCCAAACATAGTCTGTTGATCTAGGGCATTAAACGCGTCGTCTGCTTCCCTAAGGTCATAGTACTCCACGCGAAACGTCTTGGACGCTGACTACTCACATCACGTCAATTTGCTTAGGAAGAAGAAAGCAGTGAAATACTCACTCCATCTTTTTCGACCTCTTCGCGTGCGAAGGAAAAGGAGTAGAGGTCGCCGTATGATTTCAAAATGTTTTGGATGGCTCTAACGCTGATGGCGTTTCTGTTCGAGTCGCGGTTATCCTTTTCTTTGTCGACTATAATCTCAACATCTGACTGATCCCCTGGGGCTGATGCATCCACTCGAGCGGAAATATAAAAGCTACCGTCACTTGAATCAATGTAAGAGGAATTTCCTATAAACTGCAAGCCACGCGTTGAGGAATCACGACAATGGGAGGATCTTGGCATAAACGTACGGAAGTCAACTCCTCCGCTGTCAGAAACTGTGTTGTAATCCAACAAATGCCATCGTCTCGTACTTTATTGCCAATACATTCTTCCAGAGGTCCCTTTCTAGGAACAGACAAACACTCTTTAGCAGCTCTAGCCAGCCGAATGTCGTTGAATATGAAAGGTACGATCCCTTTAGACTTCTGGAACCGATGGTTAACCCCTTTGACGGGTCCGTCTTCGGGATGGTAGGACCGGGAAACATGTGCGTTGGGCGAATTGCCCAAAGATGTTGAGAGCGCCGAGACCACCGCAGATTTTAGAACATCCGGGGAAACTTGATCGTTTACGTTGCCCAGCTGGAAGTTCGCAGTGAATAGAGATTCAAAAATATCGCAGATTATTGTCAAAAATGATTTCAACGGGAAGTGAAGCGGAAACGCGAGAAAGAAGCGTACTCACCAGCAAGAATCTCGTCGACTTTGTGTCGGGATCTCGAATTTCATTCAAAGTGTCGGCGTCGTCTTTGTCGTTGTTTAACTTTTCTCGGTGACTTGTAGAGGAATCTAAACTCGTGGTTGTTCTGATGCTTGAAGAGGGCGTCAACGGCGGAGTAAGTAAAGAATTAGGCTGCTCGCGTTCGCGGCGACGTCGGCGTTGGGGCTTGATAGAATCCGGACCTAGGACGAAGTGGGCATGTGGCTCAGTGGGCACATGTTTTGGACGGAGTCTTGGGGGTTGAGTAGACGAGATTGTTGGGGAATGCTTGATCGGCAAATCCTCGTCAGTCATAACGGCCGGTGGTGTGGATGGTCGAAGAAAAAAATCTTTGCTTATGATTTCGGGAGGTATGGGACCGGAATGCGGAGGAAACCTATTGGTCCACGCAAGTTGCAAGAGTCAAGGCGGTGTCGGTTATAGAAGGGCAGTAAACCAACCAGATATTCGGCAATGAAGGCGAATGTTGGAGCCTAGCTGGATGGATTCGGCCAGTCGGTTGAGATATATCGACTTCAATGGGAATGGTTTTCAGAGTCGGGGCTCCTAGATCGATGCTGAGGCGTGGCTGAGAGTTGGAGGATGTCATGATGAGAAGAAATCGGTGACAAGAAATTCCCGCTGAGGACAAAATAAATGTTTATATGAACAATAATTCTGGATGGCGGAATAGGGTGTTGCGGGTTAAGGTGTTTAATTGACGTCAAAGACGACCGGGGATACCTAGTCTAGAGCAGGAATTAAAGTGCAGAACACCGGATTAGAGAAGCTGATAGAGAAGTTGCTTCCCGCAAACGATGTGCGAGGATTTGCGGATCTGGTAGTCGAGCTTCTGATGGTAGGCTCGTCGTCAGGTTGATTATAACGAAGTTGGACAGGTAGTAAATTTGTTGCATTAACGTTAGTAATGGCGCTGCAACCATGGTCTCTTCCAGAGAAAAAAGGCTGAGATTCCGTTCGTAAAAACTGTGCCTCACTTGTTTGCAAGACGCCGTTATGGAGTCCGTTGAGGAGAGTCACCCTGAATCTCACGGAAAGCCATGAAAGACATTATCCAAGCAAATGAATGAGGACGTTCCTGCGTTGCGTATCAAACCACATCAGGTATGTATGAAAAGAGTTGGGGGAAGCTCATTATACGTCACCGGCGGCCCACGTCTACCCGTGAAGTTTAATGGCCGTCTCGCTGGATTGATCATTTGATCAACTTAGGTCACGATGCGCGGTGACCTAGACGTATGACCATCTGTTCCCCAAAATGTTATCTCTGAATCTGTCACTGAATGGGAAGATTTTCGGATGACATACGATGGGGGAGATGATCAGACGCCCGTTGCTCAACGGTGACAAAAAATCGTTTTCGTCTCTTGCGCCGTTTGAAGGGAACACGGAACCGCTGGAAAGTGAATAAGGGATCTCCCGCCGAGACAGGGGGAATTCATCGAAGGTATCGCGCATCTGCTTTTGTTGGTGTGACCTTCGTTTCTTGATGCCGTTGGTCGATTCCCTGGTTCGATCTACGACACTCCCATACTCCAAGCTCGGATGATTCCTCCGTTTTAGCACAGTGTGTGGTTTCAAGTTGTAGGCCGAGAAAGCAAACAAAGTGGGGCATAATGAGTGAGGAATTGTGAATTTGATTTTGGACATTACATAGGTACTCGTCGAATGCGGTAGTATGGGACAATGAGAAATCAATTGAGGAGGAAAGGGATCGTGAGGGTGGGGGTAAAAGTGAAGTTGAGCTTGAGTTGAGTCTGTTGAGGAGACTCGAGCAATGATAGCTCGTGAGCTTAGGTACATAAAGTAGTGTGACCGTGTTGAGCTCACGTGGCAATTTTTTGCATCTTTCTGACTGGTTTTCACTGACATTCGTCATGCCTCTCTATCAAATGCTATGTATCACAAAACATTATCCAGAATATGTTCGTTCACGTCCACTAAATCCTTCTACTCCTAATTTTGGTTGGCAGAAACACATTCGGGAACTCGTCCGGCAGTCTGCTATGCACATCATGAAGGAAGGCGGGGTCGTGCGTTCAATTAACTCGTGGGGAACTAGAACGCTTCCACAACGAATGAAACGGCAGGGACCCTATGTCGATGTCGGAGAGTGAGTCCCCTTCAGAGGTGATTCCCATTGGAAGTGTCCACATCTCGCCACAGCTACTGGACACTACATTTCGATACCAGCCCAAGCACGCTACGCTCTCTGAATGGAATCATGCGCAGAGACCCACGTGTGCTGCGGTGGACCGTTCTGAAGCTAGGGGATAGAGTAGAGGATATTGCAAGGCAGGGTGAACAGATCATTATTGGTCGATCAAGTGTGGACGACCTCATCGACTAGGTGAGTTATCGGGAGACCAACTCAACTGTTTCGTTGAATACTCATGCGGACATCGCTATTGGGCTCCCAGCCTCAAGCCATACCCGCCTCACCACATTTCCTGATGGGACAATCATACAGCTGGTCGTTGGACCAAATATCACGATATTATGTACTTCACAACAGCATGCAAGTCCTTGACAACATCGACGTCCTGTAAAGTTTCATGTAATTCCTTGTGGGCATGCTCTCCATCAAGTCCGTCCCGTCGAAGCAACAAAGGCCTGAACCCAGCGTTCATAGCTCCAAAGTAGTCACTGAAAGGTTACTTCCTCAGCCTGATCCAATCGAGAGGGTAACAGGCATTAACTGACGCTTCAAGCTCGTCTCCGACATGCAAGCAGTGCACAGGTAGGATTGCAGGCCTTTCACTTCCCATAGCGTTAACTCGCTCTAAAGCACGTATGAAGATTTCGCGGGACGGTTTCTCGACTCCCTCTTCATCGCTAAAAAGCATAGGTTGTACCTCTTTAGGGAAATTAAGATCTTGAAGTACAGCACCTACACAATATCGTGAAAATTAGCCACAGTGAAAAAATTTCAAGGGATCACAAACGTATGCGAGAGTCACCATTGCTCACGATCGCAGTACGGATGCCAAGACTGAGGAGATGCGACACTGAACGAGGAGGATGGCCAATCAAAAATCAAGAAAGAGAAGCTTGCAACTGACTGACTCGTCGGAATGGCGTCGTCGAACGCTTTGTACCCTTCTTTTGAGCTGAAACGCCTCATGAGAGCGGGTACAATCTCGTGGAGAGAATAATTCAGAGCTAAGGGAGGCGTCAGAGGTATGCAGTGTACACTAGCATTGAAGGTCTCTTACCTTGCTCCTCCGCGCCGGCCCCAAGCGCCGTTCTCCGGATGACCTCTCTCCACCAAGCTTGAGCGCCAACGGAAAATAAGGGATTCTCCTCTTGAACATCTTTCAGCGCTGTTAAGAGTAACTGATCAATGTAATCAAGGAGGCATGTTGTCGACATACCCACCTTAAACGACCACTTGATGGAATCTGGATTCAGATGCCCTAAATAAGGAGAGAAAGTTTGAGAGTATTGGACATGAATTGGGAGGCGAGGGGTGATGATAGTGTGCAAGGCGTCGAATGTCACCAGTCGAAGAGCCATGAGAAACGGCCCGAAATTGCCGACAAATCAATGATATGTAGTAGGCAAATGCACGCTGAGGGTGCACTATCCCGGCTCCAGACTCAGGTGCACCCCAAATGGCCGGGTGCAGCTATGCTCACTGGCTTGCGGCCTCGCAATCGAGCTCAGCTTGCAACAAGCTCTTCTGGAGCAAAGCTCAAGGCTTTCTCGTGGGCTTCCTGCTGATATATATAGGCAGGAATTTGTTCAACGAGATTAATGCCACATACTTAGATGGATACTATCAACAGTGCTACCCTTCGCAACATTGTACCCTTGTTTCACTGGCATTATGTTTTTTTTTTTTAGAATCGAAGAGGTTGGAAACAACTTTGATGCCTTGCGGCTAGAACGACAGGATTTCACACCATTCAACCATTTTTAACGGTTTTAACCTCATATCATCTTCGCCTCAGGGTGGCAGTCCCATCCTATAGATAGTTGAAATGCTCCTCAAACGAGGATGCACGCCTTTTGCGTTTTCACTGATACGTCCATAAATTATTACCCACGAATACCCCGAGAAGGGGATTCAATCAACATTTATTACCCAGCTGCTGTCTGCTTTCACGAGTATGTAGCGTGGAAACTACTCGTCTTCCTCGATGTCGCCAAACTCAAACATACCAGCCCGATCTCGCTTCGCAGCGGCCACCGATGCTTGAAGCTTTTTTGAAACTTGGGGATATGATGCAATATATTTGCAACCTTTGCGATCTATCAAAGCGAGGCCTTCACTTAGTAGATCTGCGTTGATACAGGCATGTGGGTCCTGGCTTGCAGATTCTGTCGGGTCTATGAGGCGCAGGTGTAGTAGAGGCCCTTCTTTGTGGTCAATATTGGCCACAAGCTTTCGACCTTCGCATAGTATCCTGAAACGGTCGATCGCATCGGCATAGTAGTCACTGTCTGGCGAGGCAAATTTAATGAAGCTATAGATGAATCTTATTAAACGTCTGCTATCGTTGATTGGCAGCTCAATACCTTAATCGTGCGTCATGTGCCTGGCCTGGTAATGAACGAAATTTGGGGTCGAGTGGCCGAATATTCGAGAAGGCCACAGTGTCCTGATTACCGTAGTCGATGAAGGTTACTTCTGCTTCCTTTTTGATGGGCGATGCGCGACGAATTTTGGCTCTGTACCATGCGCCGTCAGAGAACTTGGCGGAAACTAGATCGCCACCTTTAGGCACAAAGCCTGGCGGGCTTGCGACTGGTGATTTGTGGTGTATAGAAAAATCGCGCATGAGCTTTTCGAGGGATGCAATGCCTGCCAAAATAACATCAGACAATGAATTCGGGGGCCTCTAAACACTTTTACCTTCCGTGTTCAGGATTTGAACAGAGAAACCAAAACCATTCCTAGTACGCACGTCACTAATGATCACATCGAGATATTCAGGCTTCAGAGGCCCGGTTTCGTTCTTGTCCTCAGGGACTTCGGCAGCCTTCGAGGCCTCTTCATCATGGTCAGACCAGATCTACAGTAAATAAGAAGTCAATTCTTGAGAGAATTGTTGTGGACGGACATTCCGCCTTGCTTTCTTGGCTTCCACCTATAATAATAATGATTTCCCAGCTACCTTGATGAATGAATGGTCTGACCTCAGCATCGTAGAGCTGACGAGCCCAAGGAAGACCTTCAGCCGAAAAGTCGTGAACAGTTGCGAGTCCTTCCTTGACCAGTGTGATTGCGACGTTTTCTGTCTTATTGAAGTAAAGTGCTCCGATAAATCCTCCAGATTTGTCGATACTATCGACTTCAAATTCGATATCGCGTTGCATATATCTCCGCGAAGCAAAATCAGCGGATTCGATACCAAAAGATTCACCTTTATCAGAAGGACTGCGCGATGTGCGTGGGGCCCGAATACCTGAGCATGGCATAAGTGACAAACTTAATATCGTTTGATCCCTCACCTCCGAGCACTAAAGTCAAAGTCTGGTTATCCTTTGGTAGAAAAATTCTATGGTAATGTTGGTAATTTTAATAAATCGGAGGTCAAGTTCAAGAACTAACTTGAACCGTGATCCCGCAGCAACATAGTCGACGACGGCTGGTATTCTACCCAATCGTTTAAATCCGTTGAGGAACTGAGTTGCACGGTTGGCTGCCTACACAAAGCATCAAAGGATGCACGTCAAACGGGAAGTGAACACAAACCTCCGAGATATTTAGAGGTTGTTTTGGCGCAGGAATTTCCTTTCCAGAGTGAATCCCACGTGTCTCGGCAACGGCTCTGTGACGGTTTTAGGGTATATCAGGACGACTTTGACCACTAGACTGACATTTGCTCTGCTGCCATTAATTTATCGTAATCCTGAGAGCGGTCTTCGTCATCGCGTTTGTGACGTACGATACTGGCCAGCCCTTTTTCAATAAGCTGTTCAGCAATATTCCTGGCAAAAATCAATATTAAGTGGTGTCGGGTGCATGCCAAACTTACGCGCTTTGGCCACCGTAGCGAATAGTGGCGCACTCGCGTTCTTCGTACTCTCCCTCACGAGGGCGAACAAAGTCGACATGAACTTTGACGTGTTTGCCAATAAGTTTCTTGCGAAGAAATTCCTTAGCTTCCTGTGCAAAATATGCCTGACGAGGATCCGAAAGTCTGGTCGAGCGATCAATTCGATAAACCTGGACTCAAGGCGACGATGAGAACTCACTTTGGTCCCCTGGTCGAGCTAAGTTGCAAGCGACGTTCTTTGCTAGTATCTTTCTCGACAACAGAAACTTGGTCGCCACTCCATACTCGGACAACAGTCGCGTCAAAAGTCCGAGAGTGTTCGCTACTCGTGGCGCCATCCGTTTTACCTGAGGTCGAGGAGGGGACGGGGGCGTTAGCATATAGACATAGGCGATGTTCTTTGGCATGTTTTTCTGCAGCGCGCAGACGTTCCATGCCACCACTGCTCGCCAGCATACCTGCATGCCAGTCAACGACGCGAGCTAGTCCAGCGGAGACTAAGAATTCGGCGACGTTTCCGGCTGGGTGTAATACTAAATGGAGTCGAAAATTAGGAGATTTCAAGAGGCTAGTATTAACCACAAACCAGTCCCTATGAATATGCTAGCTGAAGGCGGCGCAATTGCGTTTGCGCTGGATTGGAATGGCGTTGCGGTTGAAGTCGGAAGCGAGAGAATTTGCACGCGAACTGGTCGTTGAAGCAGCCTAGACTCCGTGAAAAATTTGGCCTGTCAAACCAATGACGAAGATTAGCGCGTGCCCACATGCGAAATATGACCGCAGCTTACCTCCTCACCCCAGGGCTCAGATGACTCGCCTTGCTTGGTGGAAACCTTTGCACTACGTACACCTGCCAAAGCAACGTTGACCATTTGATGGTCTCCATCAGGCATCAGTAAGCGGACGCGGAGCGTTGTGCCATCCCTGACCTGCTCGACAATCGCTAAAAGACCGAGATTAATGGTAATATGGGAAGTGAGAATTTACCATACCATCGAGCGGTTTCCCCTTCCATTCGGTAACAAAGGCTTGCGAATCAACAGGCATCGTGTGGTGGACTACGCGTGCCTACGTTTGGTACTAAGACACGCAATCCGCCGGTAGCTCAAGACATGCTCACTTGTTGACCATGGGGATTCCAGATACCTTTTCCAGCAGTTCTTGCCTCGTTCTCAATCTCCCTTTTCCTCGAATCCTCTTCCGTAGGTTCTCGCTTGATTTCCTTAAGTTTAGCCCACCCATGCTTGAGAAGCTCCGAACCTAAATCGACTCCATTGATTTCAGCACTTCCCAGATCGCGGGGGATATCATCATTAGATGGAAGAGAATGGATGGATATAAAAGATATTTCTTTTCCTACGGCCATCGCGCGAAGGAATTCGCGAGATTCAAAGGCCCATGGCTGGCAATGGCTACTCAGCAAAAGGGATTGTAGCGTAATCGGCACGCACTTCGTCCTCCCTTGTTGATATTCCTGGCCGAGGAGCTGTCAAGTCCACAAGATGTAGAACCCTACAAATATCATCCAAACGGTTAGTCGCACTGCTGGCCAAGATCGTGTACCAAGCTGCACACCTTTCCTTTGGAGGTTGACCTTGAGGCCCAGGACGCCCACGTAAAATAAGGGAATCTCCAGATATAACAGCTGAGCTTCGTTGTTAGAATTGGGCTCAAGCTCGAGTGTATGAAGGAGGATCTACATTTTACGATCTAAACGGATAATAGAAACTTTTGGGGTTCTTAAAAATAGGAGATGACTAACCGCTTTCATGGACATGGTTGACGTTTAAAATGTAACTAGAGTGTCTTTCAAGAACAGGGTGATGAGAGGAGGCGTTGACGATGTGTCCATTTTTTTTGCCAGCAAGTCGCGTGCTTACTGTGGTGCATCAGGTGACTAGACATGGATGTAGATATAAGTAACATTTTGCAATCTAATGGGATAATCGTAGGGATGAGCATGAGGGTATCAATGTACGAACGTACACGTGGTAGTGGTACAAACGAATGGAACAGCGAAACAAACGGGCTAGCGAGAAATGGAAACGATCCTCGAAAGCCTGCGACTAACGTCTTTCAGCCATTGCCATAGACAACTAGTCAGTGAAGATAAATCTTCATCTCCTCCTGGTGAAGTTGACCGCAACCATTCCTTGGCATCGGGGAGGTCACGAAGAAACCATGGGTGCTTCTGGGCACAGGTCGCAATCAGCAGAGGGAAGCGTGATGTCAAGGGGCTGACTGACCTTAAGCTCGACGAGGGATATTCTATTGTTTGGGTCTTTCTGCAGCATTCCATCTAACAATTGATCTATAAGAAAACCTTCGCTCGTTGAGTCTTTTGGCCGTCTCCCTCCCGTTTTGACACGCTCAACACCCATGTGTGAGTCCAGAGGCCAATCTTGGGTGCATATCTGATTATATAGCATGAACTCATTATGGTGTATGTTTTCGTTTGCCGAAGTGGGTACGCTGAATGGTGTATGCCCAAAAAGAAGGCAATAAAATGTTATGGCAAGCGACCAGATATCTATTGCCTTGGTTATTGGCGGTCGCTCTTTTGGTACGGGTACCGCCAAAGCAATTCTAGTTGCCGAAAGACTGCCGGCCGAACTTGGCGAGAAGGTTTCCGACGACGCGGGGGACGCAAGTTCCACGTTAGCGTCTGCAAACCAGACAACCTCAGGTGAGAGGAAAGACGGTGTTCCGATCCTTTTTAGGAGATCAGAATCGGGAAAGAGGGCAGCATCCTCGAGGGCATCCTGTGTGCCCTCATGCGTCTTCATCCGGTGGATAGGTAGTGAAAAGTGAGCGACACCGAAGTCAATAATCTTCACCGACTGGCGGTCAGTAGTATAGATTATATTTGCGGGTTTGATATCACGATGTATGATACCTTGGTAATGTACTGGATACATCTTAAGCAACTGTTCATGAAAGGCAAGGAGACGGCGCACGATATTCAAGGCCAAGAATCACGTCTCGCATGATACACCGTGTTTGCCTCAACGTCAATATAGGCTCGTGATTGGAATCTGTCCATTCCACAGGTCCTCCTGGAATGTATTCCATGACTGGGGAAAAAAAGTTGTCACTGAATGGCAGGAGTATATATTACGCAAACGCTGTCCTGACAAAAACAGTATGGGACATTCAAGAAAAGACCAGAGGGCCAAGTTAATGAAGCAGCGTGTCTTACCTATATAGATTTTTTCCTGCTGAGGGTCGTCGATCACTTCCAACAGCCGAACCAGGTTTGGGTGTCGACATTTCCTCATGATAGCGATCTCCTTTCTGATGCTGTTCTCCGTGCTGCTCCAGGGAGGATATTTGTCAAGCGTAGATTGTTCCATTTGTTGATAATTTTTGCGCAGGAGTTTTATTTTGTCGCGAGGGTTGCTGCGCTTTACGGCCTTGACCGCCTAAGTATAAGAAGTTGAGCTGACTCGACGTTGGTACAAAAGCGACGATGACGGACAACTTCGAGGTCGTTGTTATTGTCATCTTTGCACAAATATACGTCTCCGTGTCTCCCTTTCCCAATTTTTATCCCTCGTGAATATTGGTTGAGTTTTCGCCGGCGGTTGCTGGAGGTTCGAAGATAGGTTGTTGTTCGAATCGGCTCAAATGGATCGAAAGGGTTTGCATCTGATGAGTTGGACATTGATTATTTGAGGACCAGGCCACATGTATGCAACATGCGTCGTGGAGCGATAATGGGGCTGACCTTGACGTCGGAGGCTTGGCGTCGCCGCGTCATTTCTAGCCTAATCAAAGCCTAATTAAGGCTAAACTAACATCAAACACGGATACATATCGTTCCCTCAACTTCAAAGTTCAGCTCCGTCTCCATCCAAAGTAATGATATTCATGGTGCATAGCATGTCGAAAATACAGATCACAGTTCCAGAATTCCATTCTTCATTCCATAGCAGAATCTGGCCGTCATGTTGATGCAGCCAATGCATGGTAGCCGATAGGACCCGCATCGATATCAAGGTAGTTCGCTCTTCTGGCAAAGCAAAGCCATTCCAGGCAGCTGACCATGAAGGAAGCGACGGCCTTGGGCACAGGTGGACACACTGAGGGGCAGCTGAAGACATCCATGCAAGTGGAGACGGTCAACAAGGACGTGATGCAAAGTTGGCTGCAAGGGTGTTATCCAACATATCGAATCTTGATGGCTCCAGCGCGATTGCGAGCTTCGAACGCTATAATAAAGATAAAGATAAAGCATCCTGCTCTGCGACCTATGAGAAGAACCGACCTTTCAGTTCTTCGGCTTCTTCTCGTTGTTCATAATCGAGTACGAGTCGCTTCAAATGTTGTTGCTCCACCTTGTCTTGCAATTGTGCAGATCGAGTGTGCACTGCCAACGCCGATTCGGACGGGACAGCAAGTTGACGCATCTACCAAAAATAACGTGAAGACCAAGAACTGACTGAGAACTGACCACAAACCAGCTGCTTATTGCCACGTTTCGTAATAACTGTGAAGTTGGTCATGTTATGCCCGTTAACCGAATCACCGCCCGTGTCTTCGTCAACATCGTCCGTTCGCTTTTTTCTTGCAGCTGGAGGCAGGACAGCCGAATCCCAAAGTGCCAAAGCAGTCTTCTTGTCCACTTTTCGTGATTCGGCTGAATTGTCAGTGACCAGTTTTGCGAGCTCTTTGGCGAATTCAGCTTCAGCTTCTTCGGAGGGGCCGAGGTTGTCCTGCAAACTGTTGCTGGCCGAAAGAACGATTTCCTGGTCTGGCGAAGGGGCACGTTCGTCCATCTGCGTTTCAGTGCGTTACTCAAAATTGTCTCTCAATCTCGGCGAACCGACAAACCGGTGAGTCTTGTTCACCAAGATCTTCCTCCTCGTCCTCGGCTTGCTGCTCTTCGTCCCGTCGTTCGCCCTCTTCACCACTGTCATCAGCGCTGTCATCACCACTGCCTAAGTCGTTCAGTTAGCTATCAATGAGAGCATTCCATGGATAAGTTATACGTTACCCGTAGTTTGAAAAGCGGAATTAAACATGTCGTCAACTGCTAAGGCTGCTTGCTCGAGAGTTTTTGCCACTTCTAAATTGGGCCTTACAGCCTCAAGTGAATCTGTGAGCATGAAGTCCACATCCATAGGCAACGACTCTTTGCAGAGGACATAATACTAGATAATTTCTCAAAATAAATTTCTGACAAGGAAGGAGCTGCCTTACTTGGAAGAAAGTCAAAAAATTGTCCAATTTCTTCTTCTGCGTTCCTCGATCAAAACACATCCCACAGGTATCCAGAAGGACGCAAACAAGACGAATGCGGAAGAAATCGTCGGGCATGTCGAGAGGGACTACTTGATGTGGGAGTGGTCTTCCGTCAGCTGCGTACATCATCAGGGATGAATTTCAAAGTCGATGGAAAATACGCACGGTGGCCAAATGTTACAATAGACCAAAGGGTATCGAAAATGATTCCCGAGCTAAGGAGGCGATAGATATACAGCTCTCCGAGATATTTCACGGTCGCTACTCTTCTCTGATTTGTGCTGTAAATATTTTGTTCCAAACCCCTTCGCACGTCTTCGAGTACTTGATCGACCACGGCAATCGCGAAGGTTGGTCGGTACCTCTGCAGGTCGTATGTTAACATAGCCAACAGGCTGATGTTACCGTATTTGATCTTCCAAGACTTCGTGAACACTTTGTGGAGGATTCGCCGCACCTCATCGTTCTCCCAATCCAATTTACGCACTAATTTGAGAACTTTGTCAATGGTCTTCTTGGCTAAAACATCGTAAATCAAATGGCGGACAAAAAGTTCCATGGGGGTTCGGAGCTTCTCCTGCTTCGGAGCCCGCTCAGGAGGATTACACTGGAAAAGGTCATTTGTCGGCTTTTAAAGACTAACCATGATTATTCACCTGGTAATAGGCGTTCTCCAACAACAACAACTGACGTTGGTCGAAATGCTGCATACTTTGCTTTCGCCTCATCAGTTCCAACTGTCCTTGAGATCAGTTTCATCTGGTGTGGAGGGGGGGATGCTGTACCATAGTTCCGAATCTCTCGCTGGTATCTTCACTCCTAAGCAAAAATCTACCACATCCCTCCAATAGCAAAGCAATATTCTCCACGTTGGTTCCCGAAAAATCATCCAAGCAGACTTTGAACATGTGGAGAATAATGTGAGGAAGTACGATTCGGAATTTGGTCAAGTTTGACAGAAAAATGATGTTCTGGTCTGGGATTGAAAAGAGAGCAAAAGGTTCTACGGATGATACTTACTTTGAGTCTGACTTCTGCCAGCTCCTTTAAAACGTTTTTCTTCTTTTGAAGATAGCGGAATTCTTCGTCGAGCTGCCGAAAACAGTGAGGTACAGTCGGTTTATGCTAAAGGAAACGCTAACCGTCGCTACAACCTCGGTGCCAATATCCGGCATGTACTTATTTAGCGTCGCAATAAGTCGTGAATAATGCGGTAAAAGATCTGTTCGATTCTTCGGTACTTGCGACATGAACTGTATTTGAATTGGATAACGGTTCATTGCGGAAGTGTGTTAACGCACCTTTACAAGACGCCTCCGCGCGGCCTTAGAGTTCAGAAAAGCAAAATCAATGGCAGCTTGATCGATGAGAGCACGGTTGGTGGCATCTGGAAGCCGAACGAGAAGGGCTGTCAATAACTGAGAGGGGCCTTGAGGAGCGAGCTGCGGTGAAAGTGGGGGTGTTGTCGCTCTTGGCGTTCCAGCTGTCGGAGTCGTAGCGCTATAGGCAAGGGGGAGGATGAGCGTTCGGTGAGCAGAGGAGCGTAACCCTTACTCTTCCCCGTCATCCAATTTAGCTTCCACACTTTCATTGCCGCCATTGATATGCGGCTCGTTCCCACCATCCGCGAGTTTCTCTAATTCCTCTTCCAACTTCCTTACCTCGTCCTTTTCCCGTTCCATCCTCTCTTTCTCCTTCTCCTTGCTATTCTCCTCTTCACTATCGCTTGAATCATCAACCCCTAAAACGCTGCTTGGAACAAAGTCTTTCAAGTCCTGAACATCTTCAAAAAATCGACGTTCCTCTTCGTCTTCCCACTTGCCGCCAGTTATGACCACTTCGTCTGAATCCCCATGGAGTGAACTTAAATTCGCGCCGATCTGAATAGAATCCGACTTTTGTGACATCGTCGGAAGCGAGGGAAGGGGAAGGTAAAGCAGTTCGGACAGAGACTGGCAGTTAGCCAAGAGCTTTTCGTAGCCTTTCGTCATTTTTTCGTAGGCTTGCTGGCGATCTTCGAAGATTTCACCGGAACGAATATAGGCTTCATGATTTCGTTTATCTTGTTCTTGAAGGCGCTGAGTTTTCCAATTGAGCATCGATGATACGGTCGGTAAAGCAACTTACTTTATGCTCAATTACCAACTTCTTGCAGACTTTATCAAAATACCCTTCACACATGCGCTTGAAACGGTCACGTATATCACGCTCGACCAACTCATCCTCTTCTTTGAAGATGGGCGGAAATTGGCCTCCAGTATCCTCTTCGTCTGTTGATGACAATGTACCAGAGTCGGAATTGATTGGAATTTGTTTGTGCGTAGTAGGTGCAACCACCCCAAGATAAGGCCGGGAATATGACTTTAAAAAAGTTGTGAGTAATGGTAGAGATGACAGGGTGGGATCGTTGGATAGCTGTATTCCGAGTTAGTCTTCGCGACACGCACAGTCAAGCAAAACATACCAGATCTTTCACCGCCTTCATGATCCACTCCACTCCACTCCTTCCTGAGCTGTCCTTGATTATGCCAACCAAAGCAAGTTCTGAACAAACTCGAAGGATAGGACGCTGACGTATAATCCGAGCGTTGTCTTCCTTCTCCCTCTGCTCTGGCGTCATAATGGTCAGAGACGCCCGTGAGGGTGGACTAATGGCCACGGACAACGCAGATACAAACGCAGGAGTAAACGTCTTCGGAAAACGGCGATGCAGAGGGGAGATGATCTAGAACAGTCATCGACACTCTCCTCGTGGCATTGGGCATTTTAATATGTACCTCAACTGCCCCCCAAACGTCTTTCTCGGTCTTACATCGCGAGAGACCTTCCACCACAGCTCCAGCTATCTCGTCGATATATTTCTCTAACGACAGAGAATCAATATCTTTCAAGATTTGCTCCTTGTTGTCTGTCGCCATGGACTGACGAATCCGTTTGATAAGAGCGGTATGGCGCTTTAACGATGAGTCTAGTTTTTCCGGCTCTAATTGAAAAACCCGGTATGATGAATATGTCCCAGAGCGGCGTGCAAGTTGCGTACCTTGTACACGATGAGTGGTGTTGAGCTCCTTCAGCTTCATCCGCCTGACATGGCGAGCCTTCTCGTCATCTAACCTTGATTGAATTCCATTTTGTGCCGATTCCATTGGAAGTCGGCGCTCTTGTGTGTGGCTCGTCGATGACGGGTAGAATGTCCTTTGGAGTATTTAAACTAGTCACTCTGCTGAAGGGACCGAGATGCATCTTATTAAGAATGTTATGTAATCAACGTATACTCAGGCTTCACCTTAGCAACCTTCCGACTTGGAAGTATGGACGACTCTGACGACTATCCAGACGACTTTATCTTCGATGAACAGACCCTTGCAATTTTGGACCAGGAGGAACAAAAGTATCTTACTCAGTCTACCAGCCTTGCTCCAGTGACTAAGAAACTCAAGACAACTGACGGCTGGAAGCCAGGCATTGGCACACGCACGATTTCCTATGACAATCTCGACGACTTACCAGAGATCTCGTTACACGGAGATGGCACGTATGGTGTCGAACCCACTGGTGTGGAACGTTCTACCACTGGCACGTCCTTAGATTCAGCCCACTATCACGAAGCGAACTCTGCGGTCTACCAACCTGCACCTTTGCGGCTTCCTTCCGTTCACCTCTCACAAAATCAAAGGCAACTCTCATCCCATCTACATACAAAGCCCATCTCAGCTATCGTGTCGTCAGCAAAACGGAAGACCAGTAGTCCCTCAGGCGCACCCGCTGCGCACCCACTCGAGGGTCAAATGTTGGAGTATCAGAAAAAATTGGACGAGGTCGGATTCAAGCATCAGCATCTCAATGTCTTTGGATACCAAATCAATATCATTTCCAGCTGCGCGAAGAAAACACCAAAATACAAACTGCTTTGAAGGAAGCGTTAGATGCAAGGATAGCCAAGGAGGGCGAAGTGAGCATCCTCAGGAAGTCCATCGAAAAGGTGAGACGCTTGGTTAGTATCAGCTATGAAATGGATCAACCTTCTCGGCCACTCAGACCTCCCAAAGTCACGCAGCTCAGATAGCTAAGCTTAAAACGGCCAAAGATGGGGCTGATGCAAAGAGGGTGCAAATGCAAAAAGAGATGAGGGAGGAGATGGAGAGCTTGAAAACCCAGTACATCTTCAAAGTGAGCACCCCTCTCCGCACCAGAGAAATTCTCACCTCCTCGCCAGCAACACGAGTTAGAAGCGTCCATTCGTAAACCCCCTATGTCCTCCCGTCCTAAGAAAATTCTTCGAGAACCACCCTCTACTCCTTTAGTTATACCAATCCAGATGCGCAACTGGAATTCTAACGATTACGAACAGGGCACCTTCAAAAGCCTTTCTCAAGAAACACCTTTGAAGCCGCAACGCCTACCCTCATTAAGGGAATCCCCGAGTCGGTCTCGCTTATCCCCTTCGAAAACGAAAAAACCTGGAATGCTGCCCGGATTTCAGAATTCTTTTGTCGCATCCACACCTCTACGTCCAACGAAGTCTCGTGCCAATAAGGAAAAGGCCAAGGCAGAGGAAGATGATTCGCCATTCTGTGACTTACGGTCTCCTAGCCGCTCACAGCGCAATGCCCAACGCTTCAGCAGTCCACCGCCTCTCCGCCAACAAAATGACGTTGACAATGTAATGGACACTGATAATGTGGTGCAACCCCCTGCGGGCCACACAGTTCTGACTTCACTCCGAGTTTTGGATGATGATGGTGATGCCGTTATGGCGGAAGACAGCGAGGGGGAACTGACGCCGGAAGAATTGAATGTCCTTGGTTCAACAAATTGGAAAGCTGAGGTCCAGGTCTTCCGCGTTTCAAAATTTCTTTTTATCTAAATTCACCCACTATAGCTGTGCCAGATAATTTTGACGCACGCTCGCCCCAAACTCGGGGAAATCACTTTTCAAGTGCTTCTTGGTGTTTCCCTCGCCGTCGTCGAGACCGACAGGCTAGCTGAAGATTACGCTATTGCTTGCTCGGAGGTTCTTCAAACTGTTGCAAACACATCCACAGACAGCGATTACAACCTCTCATTGGACGCCATATGTAAATCTTTGTTTATGATAGCCACCATTCTAAGCACTACCAATCAGGTGAGTACCACTTTTCGTCACCCACGATGCACCCTTTTAATGACCTTCCAAGCTTTTGCCACTTGCAAGCTTACTGAACCTTCTTTTTGTTCTCGTCTATTCCTTGCCAGGATTTACAGCGTCCCTCTTTTCACATAAAGAAATGCCGGAAGCTCAGGGTTCCTCTTTTATTAACTTCCTGTGCACCTTGATTGTTAAGAAGCTAGCTCCATCAGCGACCCACGTACATAAAGACGACCTCGCCGATGAGGTTTTGCTCCTCCTGCAGTCGTTGTGCTGCAACTCCCCTGATGAACTTGTTCCGAGGTGAGTGATGTGTATATCTCAAATCGAATCGACGAATCCTGGGCCTTGTGATAGTCTCACGGCCATACCTAGCCACCAAGAGGCTATGATGACTCTTCTTGATTTCAAACAACCTTCGTGGCTTTTGGCCAAGGCTTGCAAACTTTTAGCCCTTCTTTCTACTCGTAGGTTGTACTATTTTTCGAGGTGTTCCTCCTTATTTGCCATTACAACAGACCATGTGCTTTTCCGATCGCTACTGTCTATTCCCGGTTCTGGAACACTAGATGAACGGATGGAAGACGAAGAGCAAAAAAATATATACGTCGAACGATTATGCTTACATTTGATCGATTTCGATCGACAAGACGCAGACGTATGTCAACTTTCTTCCTGTCGATCTCTTTATAACGTGACTTTCCAGTCCAGAGATTTCAAGACATCAATTCTGCTATTCTTTACACAATTATCCATTTCGCATTTAGACGCCCACACCATACTCGTGGAGTCGTATTCACTAATGCCATCACTCGTGTTGTATCTTACCCAACTGACCACGCCTCTATGGGAAGATGCCAAGCACTTGATGTCATCACAGGAAATAACGGCGTCGTGAGTTATCTTAATATACGATGTCGTAGCGAAATAACGCGATTCCTCTTTCCAAGCATCATTCGCACAACAAACGAAACTCTTTTTCTTATCCATCATGTCGTGTTCAGTACAGACCCCGCGCTGAATCTGCGCTATCAACTCCAGCGTGCAACAAACAGAGTCTTTAATAATATTGTCCATATGTTTATCGTGACGCTTGGGAGGTTGAGTTACGCAGACCCACCCGAATGGGTTGATAGTCAAGAGCGATTTGAACTGGAGACTTTATCTGGTACGTTACTATGCTCCAGTTAAACAATCAATGTCAAACCATTCGATGAACATCTAGAAATGTCCAGAGATATACTGGAGCTCGTTGTCGATGGACCTGAAGGAGATAGTATCTGGGCCGCATTTCAGATGGAACCCGAGCCAGGGAGTGCAGTTGATGATGAGGAATTAGAAGCAAGGCGAATGATGGATGGTGATGGATGAACATGACTTCGAGCCGACCGGCGAGGCTTCGATGTCGAGGCAGGCCCCAGGGAACCTTTCTTCTATGTAACTCATCCAGAACTCGCTAGTATTGCTCGGGACAACCTCTGATTCCAAGGGGCAAGTTGATTTCGAGAATATTGCGGCAAGGGCATGTTCAACTAGGAATTCGGAGGTACATATGTAACTCTGAGAATCTCGGCTCCCAAGCAATTGTGAATGTCTTGTTAGCTCACAGCTGAGTCTGATGTAAACGGGGGCTCGGACATGGAATCGCAAGCCTCTCAACAGATTTGCACGGCAACAGTCTGATCATACTTTTATTCTGTCCGGCCGAAAAACAGACAAAAGCAATCAAATCAAATTCATCCGACGTTGAGTTTATTTCACAAGAGATCTCAGTCACAGATCTCAGAGATCTGTGCAGTCGTCATATCGTACCTACACCCGCATACCCTACATTGATGATAAAGAAAGAAAGGTATTGATTTAAAGTGCTTGACCTGATCGGTCAGACGCAGAAGATAGTGCCAATGTAAAGCCCCTCATAAGGTCCCAACTTTCAAGCTTGTCAAGAGCGATGAGTTCGTTCCTCGCTATGGCAATATCGTGGTGAAGACTTATATGATTTAATATACTTTTGGCTAGCACACTGGGTACAGACTGGATTTGACACTTCAAGTTGGAGTCGGTGGCGTCATCGTCTCCTTTAGGAGTCAGGAAAATAATGAGATTAGTTGGTTATATCTTCATCTCTGACACCTACCAGAACATGCAAAAGTATTCCCAGGAGAAATAAGATGAATTTGCCCCTGAGGATGAGAATAGCCCAGAAACCGTCCGGGAATGATGGGTACGATGTCTATGCAAGGGCAGTCAAAGTGAGGACAGAGGTAGATGCGACAGCTGAAACAACATGCCCAATTGTCTGTTTATACGCCTAAAGTCAGGAAGCTAGGGCACGATGAGATTGATCTATGTGCTTGGGCACGAAAGACAACATTTTACCATGGAGTCGACTAGCTGGGCAAATGCAGGGTTCCCGATACGAGGCAAGCCATAGGTGACAACCTTAAATGATGTATTCGCAGGTAGATCCGTCTTCAAGTATACCCCGTCCAGTGTAGACAACACGCCGCCAAGAGAATGTCCAACCTAGCGACAAAAGTGATCAGTCGGAACAATAGTATTAGTAAATAGAAGGCTTCGACACTAACAAGTGTTATACTTTGCGTATTCTTGGAAGCCATCAGATTCTTGACCTCGGCCAGTATCTTCGCAGCTGTCAAAGCATGCTCGTCCCCGAATCCGGTGTGAACTTGAACACTTGGAGAAATTCCAGGGAAAAGTTTGGTATCGAGCGAGGACATCAGAATGTTGACATCAGTGAGGACGGACATGCTAGTATTCAAATATTGAATCAGGGATCATATCATGCAGGTTGGCCAACTCCACGTACAATTTCGTAGACCTGTGCCTTCATGAGCTAGGACGATCGTGTTCTAAGCTGGCCAAAACCCAACAAAGACTGCAAATGGAGCTGGTCTTTTGAAGGAGAACGAAATAAGATTGACACCTACAAATTTGACGGCGTTCCCATCCCCTCCGATGAGGGTCGGCTGAAAGCCAGGTAGGGCATTACAAATCGCGGTTAATGTGAAGACCTTTGTCGCCACAGAGAAAGAAAACAAGAATGACTCACCTCCACAATTCCACCCCTTAAGTTTGCTGGTCGGGCAATGCGCCACACGGGCAAACCGTGTGTATGGCGCAAGGCTGGTAAGGTCAGCCGCGGAAAGGGCGGTGACACTCCGATCATCAAAATGAGCGCGCGCTGGCGCGGCTGCGGAAAATTTGAGGAGAGAAATGAAAGGAAGGAGGAAGAAAAACGGCAACATGTCGACAGCGATAGTTTCGAAAGATTTGAAAGATACAAGTGAACCGACGAGTGATAACTGTCCCTTGAGATAACGAATAATCTCGTGATTTATAGCCCTGACAAGCGATCTCAGTCTTGATGAAAAAAAGATCATCAGGTCGCCGTAAAATTTGCTTCAGCATGGTACTGCGGCCTCATTATAGCGATGAATAATAGAGACGACCTTATCGCTCTGAACATAACGGAAGAGTAGTCTTGAGTAATCACCCGAGATTCTTGTGGGCCGTTCGTTGTCAAGACGGCTGAAGATCCACATGCTTCGCATCAGCACAGCCAGGAACCTTTCGACCATGAGGGTTGTAAGACAGTACAGAAGGGCTGTCGTAAACTACTCACCTGTACTTTGGGATGATTGAGTCGATAGAGATGTTCGTTAGCGTACAGGAAATGTTGATCACTTCAAACCGGAGCCATGAAACTCTGCGTGAAGGAATCCTGAACTTTGATTTTACCAAAGGCAGATCGTGAGCCACGTGGATGTCCACTTAGAAGCAAGTGCACGACTTGCCTATTTTTAGATATCAACAGCGACCAGAGGCCAAGTAGGGTGTGGGGTATGGTAACAGAGACGTAACCATCGCCAAAATCTATGTGGGGAGGCCTCCATCTGTGCGTTAGAAGATGCGAAAGCGATTTGACTGACATCAGATAAAAGATCACATGCTTGAGCAAGGTGGAAGATCGACGGTAGATGTAGTTGTCGAGAGGGCGTTCGTGAAATTCAATTAATCTTTCTACGTAGCCAAAAAAAGTTCGAGACCAATCTTTTTCTAAAGGATGCAAGATAGAGTTCCAATATTTATCCCATCATATGGCCCGAGCTAACCGTCAAAAAAATGTTAATGTTGGCTGCAAGTGCCGGTAAATTTGAGATTTTCAGACACACATGATCGAGTATATCTCCTCGTGCGACACTCCTCACCACCTGATTCGAACATTCAGAGTCAGCGGTATTATCGGCGCCTATTCGTAGAAATGGTGCAAGTAAACGACAAGCACCCATAACCTATAAACGGTACGGACCTGGGCAAGAGACAGAATTGTTATGTGCGTCAATGTGAATTTCGCCGCTCGGGTGTTGATAATTTAGGAATGGAGGAGGTACGATGGGAATTGGATCTGCAAATTATAAAAAGTCAGCCGGTTTGGGCGAAAAGATGCATTTTCCTGTATAAATGCTACCTCTTTTGTTATTGATTCGAGTAAAGTTAGGCACCTGACGACGTCGGGTTCGAGTCAGGGTGCAGCAAAAAACAATTATATATAGAGATCGACCTTGGAATCTAAAAGCTGCGCAAAAGGGGCATTGCCAACCCGCGGGGTTCCGTACGTAACGCCTCTGACTTGGATTGTGGATGGTAGATTCAGCGTTAAAAATAACGCGTCGAGTTCGGCCAACGCTCCCCCAAGCGAGTGTCCAATCTGAAAATGAAGTAAAATCGGTCCATCCACATCGATTCAATGATTTTACAGCTACGACATTCTTTGAAGATGTTTGAGCGACAAGCTTTTTGACTTCTGCTAGGATAGAATTTGCGGTAGCTTTATGTGCGTTTCCAAAACCCGCATGCACGAGAACGCTGAATGGAATGCCAGGAAATAGAGTGCGGTCAAGGGCTTGATGCAAGATATCCTCATCCACTAGGACAGAGAGACTGAGGCGATATTCAAATATCAATAATCAACGCATATATTCGCATATAAGTAAGGTACGAACAATTGTAAAGGGTCCGTTCCTTCGTGTGCCACAATGATACTATGTTCAACAGGCCAGTATCCGACGAAGTCTACAGGGCGTTTGGAGGTTAACATATCTACTTGCTTTGCGGAGAGCAGGGCTTACAAACAGGTACATCTTTCCCATTTCCTCCAACGATGGAGGGAGTGAAACCTGGTAGGGCATCGCAAGCGGCTGCATGTGGTCAGGGCAAAGTTGGAGATAGAAAAGTACTGAGACACACGGCCACAGTTCCAGCCTCGCAATCCAGGGCAATAGGCGGCGCGAGCGAATTGAGTGAAGGGGGAAAACTGGCTTATTGGTATGGGGGTTGTCGCGCCCGGGGTCGAGGTCGAGGGAGAAGATGCTGGAAAGACGATGCCGGAGGGGACCAAAGCAAGAAGTACGAATTTAAAATAATTCATCGGCAACGAACTGCAGCGTGGACGACTCCAGCGAAGGAGGGATACGGTAGGAAAATATACGGTGCAAATATTTATCCCACTCGCGTCCTGTAGATTCGCGAATGTACTGATGTTATTAAGAGTACTCGAGAAGTCAATGTAACTGAATCTTTAGGCTGTCATCAAAGCGCCTGTATCTGAGCACGATCGAGCCGAAAAAATGCTTGATCCTGTCCGAGGGAGATAAAATCTTCGGAGAAGAACTGCAGCTGATTTCAAGTACCAAAGATGTTCGTGGCCACGTGTATATTGAGTCGAACCTATTGTTTAGGCAGTGCAGTTGCAAACTATTCGCCTATTATAACATCGGCAGGCATCGACATCAAGCCAAGCAGGGCACGATAACGGGGGGAGTAGCCATCGCTAAAACCTCTACGTGGGGATTTCCATTTGTGCGTCAGAAGCAAGGCGGATGCAAAAGTGGAGTGATTGTCAAATAAAAATTATAGCGTAGAGCAAGATGGAAGATAAAAAACGGCTGGCAGGAGGGTGTTTTGTGAGATTCGATGAATGTTTCTACATCGTCGAATAATCCAGGCCTGTCTTCTAAAAGTGGCAAGCTTGTGTTCCAATGTAGATCCCATCATATGGCCCAAGCTACCAGTAGAAATGTTGACGTCAGCTGCAGAGTTTAAGGTTTTTGGACGCACATGATGGAGGATGTTTCCCAGGGCGACTTTTTTCACCACCTGGTTCGAGCATTGAGGGTCAACGGTATTATCGGCCCCTGTTAGTGCATATAAATGACAAGCTCCCATAAACAATCTGGAGGAAGCACACCTGGGCAGGAAATGGCATTTTTCTTTTTATCGATATGGATTTCGCCTGAAGGGTGCCGATAACCTAAGTACTGAGCAGGGACGATGGGGATCGGGTCTGCAAATAAAAAGATTGGCAGATTCGGATGGCATATATATGTTACCTTTTCTGTTATTGATTCGTATAAAGTCAGGTACCTTATGAGGTTGGGTGAGGCGCATCGAAAAACGAATAAATAAAGATTCCAACGATGGATTCCAAAAGCTCGGCAAAAGCGGCATTGCCAACGCGCGGCGTTCCGTAGGTAACGCCTCTCACTTCACTTCCGGAAGGTAAATTCAAGGCCAGGAACACTGCGTCGAGTGCAGCCAATGCCCCCCCCAGTGAATGGCCAACCTGTGAATGAAATGAGAATGATTCGGCCACATCGATTTTTGCAGACCTACCGTGGTGACGCTCCTCGTGCGTGTTACATCCATGACCTTTTTGACTTCCGACAAGACAGAACTTGCAGTTCTTGCATGTGCCTTAGCGAAACCCGAGTGAACGAGAACGCTGGATGGAACACTGGGAAATAGAGTCGGGTCGAGGCTACGTTTTTTTACCCTCCCATCAACGAGAAGAGAGAGGCTGTGAGGCGTTATTTAGATGTCAATAGTCAAGCTTATAGACGAAATACCTACAGGGATGTAGGGTCAGTTCCTTGGTGCGCCACAACAATGGTATCGTTAGCGGGCCAGTATCCAACGAAGTCTACAGGAAGTTCGGAGGTTGAGATATCCACTTGGTTTGTCGGGAAAAACAACTTACAGACTGGTACAGTCTTTCCATTCCCTCCAACGACGGCAGGAACGAAACCTGGAAGAGCATCGCAAGCGGCTGCACGCTTTCAGGGTACTGGGTGGAGGTAGAAATTTTTTGAGACACACCGCCACAATTCCAGCTTTCCAAGCGACGGTGATGGCAGTAGGCTGCGCGGGAGAATTGAGTGAAAGAGGAGAACGGAGATATCGATACGGGGGTCACCCCGATAGGGCTCAAGACCGATTGAGCAGGTGCTGAAGAGACCATGCCAAAGGAGGCCAAAACGAGCAATAGTAGTTTGGAGTTCATTGGCTACGAAGTGCAGCGCAGACAACTTTAGTCAGGAAGACATGGCGCAGGTATTTATCTCGCTCGCGTCCCGTAGCTTCGCTCGTCAAAATGATTGTTGGATCCCGAAAGTGCTCGTAAATTCACCAAGATCGAAGGGCGCATCGAAAAAAGAAATAAAGAACGAGATTGCGCGATTCACGACAGGAGATAGACATCGATAGATGCGCGACCTCCGCTGGCGCGCAAAATCACATTCTGATTCGGATTCAGAATCGCCGAACGTGTCACGTGGTATACATGCTTATCGGTCGTGGCATTGATACGGCGATCGTGTGTGCAATAGATTGGGCTTACGACCCCAACACATGTCTGCTTCGTGTCGTTGCACAAGTAATTCCGAAAGTAGAAAATTGTCCTGGCAGAAAGCATTCAAAAGAGAGGCAGACGTCGTCTTCAATGATATCCCTAATTATAATTCCCAAATCGTGACTGCCACTGATGCCTGCGAGAATTTCACCTACTCTGTCGGTCGTTGATGTACCGGAAGCAACTGGCGAAGAGTAAGTGTCTTTTCCTGTGTTCTTCAATTGTCGCAGATCCTTAACTTGCATCAGCTTCGATATTATTACAAGGGTTCGAGATGTCAATGTTACCGAGTCTTTAACCTCTCCTGGAACCCCATTGATTCGGATTATCCGGGAACCAAGTAGGCGCTCGCGCTCAAAGTCGTCGAGCAGGAAAGAGCATGGCAGACGGCCATCACGGTCTCCACATCCCTCGCCCCTCGTTGTTGCTCTCCAACTCGTGGAGGAGGAAAGACAGGCTAACCAGCTCAAATCGTTACTTCGTGGGACAAGTGATCGGGACAGAATTGAACAAGAAGTACGAAGAGCAGCCGATGCATGTGGACGGGCGCAGTTTGCGGAACGACGTGAGAAAGAAGCTTTGGGGAGAGCGACTGCAGCCGAAAAAGCGCGTCAAGAGTTGGAGGATGAAAATGCACAGCTACTGCAGGAGTCCAGGAGATATCAAATGCAGTTAGAAGCAACCGCGCGAGATATCAGACGCTTGCAGTGCGATATGGACATGCTGAGGCGAGAATACGAAGACATGGAAAAGTCTGATGCCAAAGCTCGGGAGTCATCTCGGAAGTATCAGACGGCGCTACGAGATCTCGAGGCGCGGCAAGAGAGTAGGGAAGAAGGGAAGAGATTGGCCATAAAGAAGAGCTTTAATGACGGGCAAACGGCAGGTTGGGATGAGGGTTACAGTGCTGGATATAACAAGGGTAAAAGGGTTGGAGTCGAGGAGGGGTTGAAAACTGGAAGGAAGGAAGGGTTACGCGAGGGCCGCGAACAAGGACGGAACGAAGAACGACGGAGTGGTCTTGAAGCCTTTGATAAATTTCTGGCAGAGGGTGACGAGAGTGTCAGTTCATTGTCGGAATAATCTTTCTCACTGTGCGCGCTGACAGTGATCTTCAGAGCGAAAGAACACGTCGCTGGGCACAATCAGTATATCACCCCTATTACGACGACGGCGAGTCCACTGTCGGATACAGCGCATCATTGCGCGGTATTCGTCAGTAGGCGTTCGTGGCAGATGCTTGTCGCTGGCTGGGCTTCACGGTTTGATTGGTGTCCGAATAAGGATGGATTTGTGATGCGACTGATTATCAGCTTGCATCCGTTGCCCCTTCTGTACTCCTGATTGCTACTATTACACTTCCTACACTTATCCATATCATGACTGAAGCATCTCAACCACATCGTCGCAGAGGTCCAAAGTCCCTTCCAAAGCTACCCCTCTCTGCGTTCAGCCCACCCAACTCGGGAACAGCGGAGACATTCCTACCTCCTCCTGGGAGCGACGTTCAGCCTGAGGCTGTTATCGATGCCAACGTCGTCTCCAAGGGTGACCTTCAACTTACTCTAGCTCAGTGGAGGAAAGAAGCTGGTCAGCCACTGGTTGCGCGCACTCGTGGTATCGTTTTGTCGCTCACTGCAGCAGAATTAAAGAGTGTCTCAAAGGAGTGAGAAGGTGCCCTTACTTCCAAACGAGTGGCTAAGCTGATAAGTTGTTTCGCTCACCAGATTAGATGGCGATCGGATTACGTCTGTCATCGTTCCCTTTGACCTGGAAAACCCTGAGCCCAATCTTGCGACGGTGTTGACCTTGACATCTCTCCCAACCTCCTTGTCGACTGTTTATAAAGGAGCCTCTGACGCAACCGTCGAAGGCCTGCGATGGGCGCTCAAGCGCGATCGACCCGTTGATATCGACATTCAAGCTATCCTTTCCGATGCTGTTCTTGAAGGCTTTGAAGATACCCTAACTAAGAGTCTTGCCGAGTTGCCAAAGATACCCCCGATTGTCCTTTGTATGTGTTCATACCCACATTCACATTTGCACCTTTCAGCTGAACTTTCCGTCAGCCAATATTCTTCCACCCCCACATGATCTTGACTTACCGATTGTCAAACTCATGAACCACCCTGAGTACCTTGCATTCCAGTCGCAGATTGCTGCGCTCTCTCTCTTCCCCAACGTTTATATTAAATTCCTTCCGCCATCTTGGGACGCCCCAACCCCGCAAACGCCTTACCCAGGCAGTCCGGTCGAAGAGGCCGAGGTCAGGATCTTGAAAGAATGGAAACGCAGGATCAAGATGTACTGTATGTCATTCCCTTGCCTTCCTTTTCGTATGTTAAACCTGTTATCCATAACGCTAGTATCCCCTGTAATGGAGGCGTTTGGATACCAGCGTATCATTTTCGGATCTTCTCCGTCGTCATCGTCGAGGGGTCCTTCTAATGCAGGGGATTGGTATGAGATCGCAAGGGAGTCTCTGACAGAACTTGTTGTGGAAAAGGAGTTCATCGATGCTGTATTTTTCGACAACGCACAAAGGGTCTATGGGGTCGAAGTCTAGAAAGTAAAAGTTGTATTCTTAGTGCTATACCGAATTGGATGGATTTCAAATACATACCTGTCATTGTAGGTCGTTGTGGGTCAATGCCCGATTACAACACCAAATGCATTGAAACGTCGGGCTGTCCGCAGAAGGCCAAGCTGCAAGGCGGCTTAAATAACGACCTCGGAACGGTAACTCCGCGCTAAACGCGTGACATGATAGCGTATAGGCAATTGATAGGCAACCGTAGCACATTGCACAAAGCAAACTTAGCAAAGCCACCCACAGATGCTATAGTTACCTTACTGCATAGTACCTTGCACGAGGCACTTTGTAGGTACTTTTTGGGCCCTCCACGTCCGTTTACAAGCCAACCTCCAGAGCTCTATAACGTAGGCTTTGTAAGGGAAGAGCCTACCTTATAAACCCACCCATCATAAGGCATGGTGCGTTCAAGCTCCTACGACGGAGAGATTGGTAGAGGAAGGCAAAACGATTCTTCGTCAGTCTTTGGTCAGGGAGATAATCCACTTCTAATTTATCACGTTTTTTTTGTTCAGGAGCAGCAGGGAATCATCGCCACGGCGCGTAAGCAGTCTACCCTCCTTGTTCAATGTTGTCGAGTATCATCTAACTCATTGTCCGAACATTACATCTTTAGCCCCAGAAACGCTCCTTCTCCCCCGCGTCCGATGATGGAGATACGGAAATGCCACCCATGGCCGACGATGATACGCCTCCACCTCCGGAGCGTCCCATTATCCGTCAAGCTGTGGCTTTTTCAGCGACATTACAAGCTCCTCCTAGTATTAGCACGTACCAAGCATCGCTTCCAGCCATTGCCCCGAAGAAAAAATATTTTTTACCTGGACAAGAGGTTCCTGCCAATCCTGGAACGGTGATGGATTCCAATCCCTCAAAAACAAAGAAAACCGGAGGGACTGCAAAACGGGCGAAGAGGGCAGACGATTTTTCTGGTCAAACAGGTCGTTTTCGTCTGCAAACTTACGATCCTACTCCAAATTTTGACCCTCCGATGGCTCATGGCCAGGGGCCATACTCATCGTTGTATCGCTATACCCCAGAAACCCAGACGCAGGAATCCCATTCTTCTGCCGCGAGGTCAACGGTCGGCTCGATAACAGCGTCTTCCTCACAACGTCCTAGAAGGGAGCACGCGTCATCAAGTTCTACTAGGGCCAAATCTTCGACCTCAAGAAGCAAGATTTCCGCTTCGAAAGGCAAAGCGCTGCAGACGAAGGTAACACCAGCACCACCAATTGATATAATGACTGGACATGGTATGCCTCCTGCAAATTTGGCGGTATTTAACGGGCCTTCGAGCTCATCTGCTTCACCCGCATCCTTTGGTACAACTTCATATTACCGCCGCGACTATGAAGGCGGAAATACGATTGAGGTGCAGAAGGGAAGGACGCCAAGGTCTTCGCCCACAGTTACGGAAGCAAGGCGGGCATCTTTGCAAACTCGGTCTCCCAGCCTAACTGCCCGTGAAGATCAACAAGGAAGATTTACTGCGGGCAGCATTTCGCCCCCACCCATTTCGCCCCCACCTGCTCCCTATAGGGTGGATCCTTCGAACGCTCCTGGTGAATTTTCTCGAGGCTACGCATTTGTTTTTGTCCTCAATGTCCGGAAATAGGAAAAAAACCGATGCGACAACCTCTCCGCATGGTTACACTTCTTATGCAAGATATAAGGAGTGGCGAGGTAGATCACCAACTGGCCGAGGTCAAAGTACCTCTTCGACCGGCTGAAGATCCTCGAGATGGATATTGGGCGGATGCCAAAGAGCTTGTGGGTAACTTTTATGGCACTTGATAGAAGCTTCAATATTCATTTTTCTTCCTCGCTTAGAGTGAGCAATTACAAGCCGGCCCTGCCAGGATTGATGGTATTTTTGGCTTCAAAGTCCTTTTGAACGTTCAAGACAACTGATCTATTCTTTCTTCAAGGCCCTGCAAAAGCGTACACTTTACGGGGAAAATACCGGCAGTTTTTTCTACGTGTATCAGCTGATAACATTGACGAATTCATCTCAGCCAACATTGTTGTAAATCCAGATCGAACTCTAGACGTTGTGATAGAAGCAGTTAGTACCAGCAACTTGTGTAAAAGTCTTTGATGTGTACTGAAGACGCTGTGCAGCTTTTGCCACCTGGAGCCCCTCCTCTTCCTCCGAGAATTCCAATGGAACTAATCAGGGCACCGTCACCATTACCAGCAGACATGGAAGTCCTTCACCGCAATCCACTGGGAATCAAAGAGCAAGTTCGAGAAAGAAATGAACAGAGAGCTCGTGGACCTTCCACCCTGGAGCGACACCCATCACCGTTTGACAACTACGATGGCCAACCCGATAACGGACGCGAATCCTTGCAATACGCATCTCCATCTAACCTACCAAAGGCCTATGGCATTTCCCGGGATGTTTCCATGTCACCTACTGTCACATCTATGGGACGCTCATCTATTCCTGCTGCGTTACCCCCGGGTAAACGAGTTGAACGATGCTACGACTCACCCGTCGAAGATGATGATCCGGAAACGGTACATGAACTGGTTTCTAAAGCCACTGACACTCTCCTTCAAAAGGACAGTGGTTGGGCTTTGTTTTTCAGAGCCAAGGCTGCGCCGCAGAATTGCCAACAAGTGCTGAAACAATACGAGTTCGTACAGCGGATGATAGATAAGTGGGTTGGTGAAATCGTGCCCTTCAAATCATGTCACCATGAAATCGAAAAGGTTAATTGTCACAATTCCCTTGCACTGAAGTGACTGACGCAGGTTTCGCAGTCTCATATCCTTCAGGCCCTCCGGATAGAAGACGAAGAGAAGAAATATGCCTCAAATTGTACCGAAACCCTCGATCTGCTTACTTTATATGGAAAAGGTGGAAGTCGGTATGAGAACCAACGTGTGGTCGACCTGGTCAATGATCAAACGCGACCTGTTTACAATGCGAAACCAATCAAGCGACTCTTACATTTGTTACGCGAGGTCGACGAACAATGGCGGAAAGACCAAGCCAGTGGTACCTCCAATTCAATACCTACCTGAACATGGGCAGCCGCGAAAACAAACTCCTGACCTTACACCATATCTAGATCGTTTGCGAACTTGAAACTCTTCACTTACATTTATTTACTGAGTAGTTACGTAATTTAGAGTGCCGCCTAAAACCAACACGTCCTAAATATTTTGAACGCGTCTGAAATATCAAAACATGTCGTCTAGCATCGAGCTCATCAACCCCAAGGCGGAGAGTATTAGAAGGGCAGCCGCGCTTCAGGTCAGAACTTGTCTCTTCCTTCATGCTTCTCGATCTTTGATTGTTGTAGGTTAATACAAATGGAGCGATGGGTCTTGCTGGAGTGGTCAAGGGTAACTTAGGTGATTAGACGCGGTACTTGCACCTGGACTTGTTTATGTGAACTAATTCGCGATGTAGGGCCCAGGGGAACACTGAAAATGCTAGTGGACGGTGCTGGGCAAATTAAAATGACGAAAGATGGCAAAGTTTTGCTATCCGAAATGCAGATCCAAAATCCCACAGCAGCCATGATCGCTCGAACGGCTGTAGCTCAAGATGACCAAGTTGGTGATGGAACTACTTCGGTTGTTCTCTTGGTTGGAGAGCTGTTGAAGCAGGCCGATCGATACATTTCCGAAGGTGTACATCCGACTGTGATCGCAGAGGGGTTTGACCTGGCGAAGAAGGAGGCTTTGGCCGTGTGTTTCGTTTAAAATTCTTATCATAAACTTGCCGTCCTGACTGAATACTCTAGTTCTTGGATAAATTCAAAGTTGCAGTTAAGCTTGATCGTCCCACCCTCATCAACATTGCAAACACGTCACTCGCAACAAAAGTGAGCACCTCGTTGGCCCGGAAATTGGCCGCAGACGTCGTAGATTCGGTCATTGCCATTCGTCCCCCCGCCCCTTCAAAAAGTCTGTGCTGTTCTATTTGATTATTTCTATGTCATCCTCATCCGAATCAGGCGCGAGTGATCAATGGCGAGAGCCGATTGACCTTCACATGGTGGAGATCATGAAGATGCAACATCGAACGGCGTCCGAAACCCAACTTATTCGCGGACTCGTCCTGGATCATGGTGCGCGGCATCCTGACATGCCCAAACGTGTCGAAAACGCATATGTCTTGACCTTGAATGTCAGCTTAGAGTATGAGAAAACGTATGTTCCAAACTCATCAAATGAATATGTACAGTAGCTCAATACGTTCACAGCGAAGTCAATTCTGGATTTTTCTATTCATCGGCTGAGCAACGTGAAAAACTTGTGGAGTCGGAGCGAAAGTTTGTTGACGCCAAAGTTAAGAAAGTCGTCGACCTCAAAAATGCTGTATGTGACCAGGCTGTGGACTCCAAGGAGAAGAAGAAGAACTTTGTGCTCATCAATCAAAAAGGAATTGATCCTCTAAGTCTTGATATTCTAGCCAAGAATGGCATCTTTGCCCTTCGTAGGGCGAAGCGGAGAAACATGGAGAGGTAAGTTTCCGAGGCAACGGTGAAATCCATTCTAGTTGTTGACTCACTATGGTGCAGATTACAACTTGTTTGTGGGGGAATTGCACAGAATTCTGTGGATGATCTCACACCATCCATTCTTGGTTGGGCGGGATTGGTTTACGAGCATACTCTTGGCGAAGAAAAATATACCTTCATCGAAGAAGTCAAGGATCCCAAATCGGTCACCCTCTTGATCAAGGGTCCCAACGCTCATACCATCCAACAAATTCAAGATGCCCTCCGGGACGGTCTCCGCGCTGTAAAAAACGCCATTGAGGATGAATGTCTGATTCCTGGAGCTGGAGCCTTTGAGGTTTCGTGTTCGGCGTATTTAAGTGGGACGGTAAAAAAAAGCGCGAAAGGCAGGGTCAAGATGGGTGTTCAGGCGTTTGCAGATGCGCTTCTTGTGATACCAAAAACACTTGCTCAAAATGGTGGATTTGACGTCCAAGATGCTGTTGTGGCTTTACAGGTAGGTTTCATCTTCATTTTGTGCTTTGAGTTCAATCTAAATGTATCTGCAGGATGAGGAGGCAGAAGGCAGAGTTGTAGGTATCGACCTACAAAGTGGGGATCCTGTCGACCCCTCAGCGCTCGGAATATGGGACAACTACAGAGTAAAGCGACAAATGCTCCATTCCTGGTGAGTGCTTTCACGATGGAGGAGCCACATGTCTGATCCCAGTGTCTTTCAGCTCTGTCATTGCCGTGAATTTGTTGTCCACGGACGAGATACTGCGAGCAGGCCGTAGCTCCTTGAAGCCGGATGGTCAAGGGAATTGATAGAGCATCTGTTAAATCCCATCGTCAAATTTATCCTTAGAAAATGGAAGTCTTTTATGAGGTCATCCGTGGATTCGAAGGTGTCCAGGATCATGCAAGACAACAACATTAAGATTTTATGGCGGAATTAGGATATCTACATATAAACAGAAACGGCGAGGAAGAATAAAGATAAATATGGAGCGTCAGAGCGCTTGTGTATGAATAATATTGCAAGATAAGGAGTTAAAGGTTCTTTTTTTTAAGTAATAAAGGAAGGGCACAAGAGCATAAATATTTTTATGCGTCGGACAGGTCAGATGAGTCCCACCCCGCGTTTATTAAACTGGGAGTAGTTCCTGGCTGGTGTGGACAACTGAAATTGATCGCGCGGTGGACAATTGGTGACTCCCGAGCCGGAAGCGCGGGATAGCACTGCTTTAGTGTAAAAGGTCCCGCGTCATCATCAGAGAGCGGCGATGGCGAGGGAGGGTTGAAAGAGTCATTATCGGAGGTATCAGCCTGGGTAAAGATATTTCTTGGTTATGGAGCGTACAAAATTGTGGGTGAAACGAAAGGCTAACCTCTTTGTCGGACGCATACCCACTTTTGCTTCCCGCCGCCCGTAGTCGTCTATGCTTCTCCATTCTCAAGCGGGTCGAGACACCCTGCCAAGCATCGTCGTCCTTTGCATTCTTTGTCTCAGGAGATCCCTTTGCGTCACTAAAACTCGCAATGGTTGGCTTGGATAATGATACCCAACGGCGTGCGGAAAAATTCAGAGGAGAAGGCTTGTATATCAAAGGAGGTTGCGCAGGCAACGCGGGAGGAGGAAAAAACGACGGGGTATTCAAGTCATCATCGGGATGAACAATTTCTGCAGCAGGAGATAGATCTTCCTCTGGCGTGACAGGAGGTTTCTCGTCTTCCGAAGAGGATGATTCATCAAGCACCACAGGACTAGCCCACGCATGAAGAGCGAAGCGAAGGGGATTGGGATTAGAAAACAATCTACCACCCCTGAAGCCCGATATTGGGCGTGGCAGGACTTTCTGCACTGGGTCACCTGTTCCTGCCTCGACTCTAGACTGAGTCTTGCGAAATGACTTTTTCCTAGGAGACTCGTCCACATCGTCATGGGGCCGCTTAAGTCTCGGGGAAGTCCATGTGCTCTTCGAGTCAAAGGCTTTGGTAGGTGTCTGCTCCAGCTCTTTCCACCCTACCTTCACCTTGCCACGTTCACTCGCACGCTCTGCTCGGGCCGATAACTTTTCATTACTACCAGCAGCAGGCCCTTGACCATTCCCGCTCGACTTGTCTTTCTTTCCAAATCGCCCATTCGTAAACCTCGGCTGCGCTGCACTGGACAGGTCCATAGCCTTTTCTTCGACTTTGACTTGAACAGAATTCGCTACTGGTTGCCTTGCTACCTTACCTGGCTTAGGTCGATATCTGGGCGAGGTCAAGCGAGGACGACCGCGCTTGCGTTTAACGGGAGGCTCCTGGTCAGCGGCAGATAGGGGGTCATTCGTAGGAGTTGTCGTTGACGTTTTTTTCACCTTGATGGTTACTTTATGGGTGGGTTGCACGCGTTCTGTCTTGCGCTGCTTAGTAGGGCGCGCCCCATCATCTTTTCCTTCTCGGCCACGCTTCTTCGATCTTCCGGATGTAGAAGACGACGACGCTGAGGCTGCCGCAGCAAGTTTGCGATCCAGAACCGACAGTCCTTTCTGTGTCACGCGCTTGGTGACCGTTTCTAGTGGAGTCGTGCCTCGTGGAGTGGGGAGAAGAATGGTTCCCGAGGGAGGGACGCGAGATGGCCAATCCTGGTTGTAAATGGCAAAATGCCGAAGACACCTACAACAAGTGATGAGGCAAACAAAGAAACTTCGAAATTTACAGATATACCTGGGACATTCCTGTTTCTGCTTTTTTTTCTTTCCATGCTCGATTGACAACCCCCAAACGATCTTGGAATCGACTTGTATGACAGGAAGGACGTTGAAGCAGGTCGAACAAACTGGCAATAATTTCCCATCAGGGCCCCTGGGAATCTCAGGTTTCGCTGGAGGACCTTTTACAGCTTCGGTGACGCCAAGTACTGAGGGTCGCGAACGCAACACCCGATTCTCGAGCTCTTCCTTCTTGATCTTTATGTCATCTTTGACAGACGCATTGCCTTTCAATATTTTATTGGAGGTAGGTGTTGAGGTCGGGGTCCTGGAAGCTATCTCTTTGCCTTTGCCCTTGTCCAGCTTTCCTGAGGGAAGCACAGAGGAAACAGACCGGGTAGCATGCTTGGAGGGAGTGCTTAAATTATCGTGAAAGGTCGCAGAATCCGAAGGTGTTCGGTTTTCACTGGTAATGGACCCAGCTCCAAATACCTTCGCACGTTGGCGACGGGTCGAGATGATTGACCTATAAGGGGTGGATTTAGCACTACACGGACTGCCAGGTAGATCAGTGGATGATGACGACAAGGAGGTGAGGGATGAGGACGATCTTGAAAGGCGGTCAGGGTCAGGTGTCAATGAGGGAGTTATAAAAATAGCGTCGGGAGCATCAGAAAGGGGAGCAGAAGGTGGAAGGGAGGTTAACTCAGATACAGTATCGACTTCGGCGGTAAGCTCGATTTCTCCGTCAGCAGGGATATCCTCCGCATCTGCCAATGGTACCTTATTATCCTCTTCATTCTCGCTCTCGTCGGAGTCATCTTCCTTGCGACTGAAAACCGCATATACTCCGCGACGTGTCCTCCTTTCGTTCAGATTTAAAAGAGGCCTCTCCTCCTCTTCTTCAATGGCGCTGCCCGAATCGCTCGTAGACGTGTCCGAATCAGAATCAGAGTCGGAGTCAGAGCTAGAGTCAGAAATTTGCTCCGCTTCGTCGTCTGTGTGGTCAGGAGCATATCCTCCTCTGCCATTCTTCTCACAGGTTTCACACAGACAGTGTCGGTTTCTCCGACCGACTGATGCGACAAAATTAACAGCTGTCGATAGACAAGCGATGAAACACGTACAATAACCGTCACCATAATGCGCAGTTATTTCTTCGCCGATCGAGATCGGCCTGAGAACTCTGAAGGTAATGTACCGGCCTTCACGAAAAAGTTCACAGTTGTTATCACAATCGTGCTGCCATGTGGCCAAGATAATCAAAAACCTATAAAAAACATGAACAATGTGCTCACATTAACAAATCGGGCAGGCCCTAGGAAGAGGTGGTTCTTTTTCATGGACTTTGAATGAATGACACTGAAGTCCCTCCTGATGTCTGAATGCCTTATGCCTGTACGCTTCAGTTCTTTATCCTCCTCGTCCGTCAGGTTGGCCATCGAGCCCTTTAGTTCAGTGATAACAGTGCCCGGGACTAGGAAACGTGTAGCGAGAATGCAAAGTTCGGACTTGCCAGTGCGATGGGAGTAACGCGAGGTATGAGCGATCTCAATGCAACCCGATGGATGATAAAGCTCAAAGTAGCGGGAGGCATGGCTAACAAGAAAGAAAACAGGTTTGTCAATATACCTTGAAATGAGAGTGGTCAGTCCTCACGTAGCGAAGGCATTGATCTGTTTTTGAGTGAAGGACTTGAGATAGTAGCGAATGGCGGGAAACCTGTGACGAGGGGTGCACTAAGCCAATGTACGTATGACGGGGACCCACGCGAGGCGCGGTAAGTGAGGGCGCCACATACAAGAGCAATTCGTCGACAGCCTGGCGAACGACCTGGTGAACCGGACCTTTGGTAATGACAAGCTGCGAGAGGTAAAGAAAAGGTAGGAATCGCGTAGATTGCAAATGAGTCGCGAAAAAAAAAAGTCATAAACTGGCTGGACACACGCGTCGAACAATTTGCATCAACTCCTGAGCATCAGTCTTTGGAAGTCTCCTGGACGAATCCATCTTGTGAACCAAGAGGGGAACAGTTCCTGTGCCCAATTTTTCTACGAGAAGGTGACTGAGGAAATCGTCGTCCTTGGAAAGGTCGCGCATATTCATGATTTTTGTAGGACGCCACGTTAATGCGCCTGCCGCTGGAGAAACATGAGAGGAAGCTGCCATTGAGGCAGCTGTGGAGGGAGCGTCGAGAGTGACGCTCGTTCAAACGTTGTTTGGGGGATGGTAGTGGCGTGCTGGCTGAAGGTGTTGGTAGGCGTTTTATTTAGACCCACTCCGGGGTATGATGCGGTTTACATAAGCTTAAGCCAGGCGCATCCTTACAAGTTATAGTCCACACTCGGTCCACACAAAATTGAAATCGTCACAATAAAACCTTCATAAACTCCTATCTATTGTACAGACATCGACATGGCTACGCGTAGAATTGAATACAGATTGAACAAGGCCTGACCAACCAGAATTACAGTCCACCACGAAGACGAAGCACTGCAACCAGCGTCAATCTTGAAATCATTTGCAACAGATGTGAAACTTACCCAAGTGCAGAGTGCTCTCCTTCTGAATGTTGTAATCCGACAAAGTTCGCCCATCCTCAAGCTGCTTGCCAGCAAAGATGAGGCGCTGCTGGTCAGGTGGAATGCCCTCCTTGTCCTGAATCTTCGCCTTGACATTGTCGATTGTGTCAGACGACTCCACCTCGAGGGTAATGGTTTTACCCGTGAGAGTCTTGACGAAGATCTGCATACCACCACGGAGACGAAGAACTGTGGAGAACAACAGTGAGCGCGAGTTCGTTAAAATCCTGATAAAACGCACCGAGATGGAGAGTGGACTCCTTCTGAATATTATAATCAGAAAGTGTGCGTCCGTCCTCAAGCTGCTTGCCAGCGAAGATCAAGCGCTGCTGGTCGGGAGGAATGCCCTCTTTATCTTGGATCTTCGCCTTCACGTTATCGATTGTATCGGACGACTCGACTTCGAGAGTGATCGTCTTGCCCGTGAGGGTCTTGACGAAAATCTGCATGCCGCCGCGGAGACGGAGGACAAGGTGGAGGGTGGACTCCTTCTGAATATTGTAATCAGAAAGGGTGCGGCCGTCCTCAAGCTGCTTGCCAGCAAAAATTAAACGCTGCTGGTCGGGAGGGATGCCTTCTTTGTCTTGGATCTTGGCCTTCACATTGTCGATCGTGTCCGAAGACTCGACCTCGAGGGTGATCGTCTTACCCGTGAGGGTCTTCACAAAGATCTGCATACCGCCACGGAGACGGAGGACAAGGTGGAGAGTCGACTCCTTCTGGATATTGTAATCCGAAAGGGTGCGGCCGTCCTCGAGCTGCTTGCCAGCGAAAATCAATCGCTGCTGATCGGGGGGGATCCTGCATGACGATAAGCGAATAATCCCCGTGAAACACCAGACACTACTTACCCTTCCTTGTCTTGGATCTTGGCTTTGACATTATCGATGGTATCGGAGGACTCCACCTCGAGGGTGATGGTCTTGCCAGTAAGGGTCTTTACGAAGATCTGCATACTACATGGGTCTCGTTAGGAACATCGGTCTGTGCATAAAGAGTGAACCAAGCATACATGGCTAAGAAGGAGAAGAAAGAGATTAATGAAGCGAACGGATCGTACAAAGGATGACACTCACAGTGTTGTTGGAGATGGTAGTGGTTGTGGAGAGAGGGATGTTTGGCGCAGCACAGCTCTTTATCAAGCCCCCAATGCTTACATCATCCGCGTCAGTCGGGCCCGTGCATTTTTGTTCCCTGACTCCTTGCATATTCTACAACAGTCTACAACATACCATGTGCTACTTAAAGGATACATCCACGAACAATTTCATTCAAGAACCACATTCCAGGTAAGGTTCCCCATTTAAAACCACCGTACAACGCATAATATTAATACAGGATAAATCTGTACTTAGGCTGTGTACATACTACATAGCCATTAAAATAATATAGAACTTCAGTACAGAAGGAAATAAGGCTGTCGACCTGAATTGTACAATAGAAATGGGATAAGGGGCGAGCTGGTAAAGTCTATGCATTTTTCGTATACAAAAGAAGGGCATCAAGTGTGGTATGTCGTAGGGGTGGCATAACAATATAACTTGACAGTGGTCTCGGCGGAATTTAAATCTTTGTGGACCAAGTGGTGGACCTCGGAGGCAGTGGGTCATCTGTTAAACGTCACTCGACTGACAGGCCTAGCGTCGGCAGCAGCTTCACACGGGGGTCCTCGCGCCCGCGCATCTTCCGTAGCCGCGGGTATCTCACCACTCCGGGCGAGATGATGCCAAAAAAGCACGTCATCGGCTTTCAGAGTTCGCAGTAAAGATGGTTCCTTCTGATCCGTGTAGGGAAATGACGGATTTGTGAGAGGGGGGCTACCCTCGCTGGACGAAGAAGAATCAGGGGAGGTGGGTCGAGACATCATGGGGTGGTAAAATAGTTGGTTGGGCCCGGTGGGGGATTGATATATGTGCGGCGGGCGGGGCCGGAGATAGAGCTGCGGAGGCAGGCGGTATAAATAATCTAAGCCTACAGAATGTGGATGCGATTCTTGGTGCGTAGAAGCAATTACAGGGTGCGCAAACTCCAGAGGAGGCGTTGGAAGATGATCCGACTGAACTGATGGGGTAGAAGAGTGCCCGTTGGGATGGGCGGTTTGAAAATGTCGGGAAAAATAGGTCTCTCTAGGTGCAATGTACGGCGATGGGTAGACAAGAGGCTGAGAGGTAGAGACCATCGGGGAAGAGGGGACCGCAATGGGGGCGGGATCAAAGGGAATCACGCCTAGCTCATCTGGGATATAATGCCGTTCGGTGCCTGAAATTTCACTTGAATGAAAGACGAAGCGGTGACCATTAGTCGCGCGGTTCGTTGCTGTAATTGAGGAAGTGCAGCGGGAACACTGCAAAAAAAAAAAAACATGATAAAATCGCGACAATGCAAGTTGAATAAAAAATAACTGACTGGTATGACGATTATATAACCAACGGCGTTTCCACATCCATGACAATGAAGTGTTTGTGTAAGGCATTCACAAGTTCTTGCGGGAACTGGGGAAGGATTTGGGAGACAGGGCGCTTTCGACGCCGCAGAACTTGAGTTTGTGAGGGCAGAACAGTTGACGGGTAGGGCGTCAGAAGAATAGAGCGAGACATTGGGACGAAGAAGTAAAACGGCCTAGAAACTAAAAGTGAGAGGGTGGGTGAAGTGACGTCGGTAGATTGCTATACCTTCATCCCGCGATTTGTGAGAAATGTACCGCATGATTTGCAGTCCAAAATCCACACTTTATGGGGAATGGGAGGCGGGGGAGGGGGAGGGGCAGGATAAGGATTTTGGGAGAAGAGGTGAGGCTGGTGGTTTTGCCAAGGATGGGCGAGATAACTGAACATGGCGGGCGAAGAAATAAAAAGGTATCGCGGAATATCGTAAAGAACGTGGGCAAAAGAGGGAACTGTCGGAGCAGAGAGTATAAGCGAGAGGAGGACAAAGTGAATTAATTTAGAATTAGCCTGGAATTATATTACATGCGTGCTATTTATCCCCGAATGTCCTCCGTTCCGCTCACTTCCATGCCGCGAAACAACCTCGCCGCCCTCACTCAGTCACACAACGCCATCGCCGCAAAGAAAAAGGCCAAGCGTGAACAGATTAAAGAAATTTTATTCGACGATGATGCACGCAGGTGTTTAACATCTCAATTTCTCGTGAATTCTGCTCATCTTCATTTCCAGAGAATTTTTGACTGGTTTTCACAAGCGAAAACTCGCAAAGGCGGAAGCGGCAAGGAACAAGGCAAAGGAGAGAGAGAAACAAGAGCGTCTGGAGGCACGTCGTGAGGTACGTCCTTACACAACGTCTTCGCAAAAACTCGGTCTCAAAATGTTCTCAGCAACGGCGAATGCTGCGTGAACAGGCAGCTGAGAATTCAGCACAAGTAGAAAAGGCTTATGGTGCCGTTTTGGGTGCGACTCGTCGGGCACTTTGAACAACCTTTGCATCCCTAACATGTCCCCAGCCACTGGCCAGTCTGATGACGAAGAAGAGTGGATAGGTATACAAGGGTCCTCGTCAACAAAAGAACAAGAACAAGAATACGAGGATGAAGAAGTTCTCGCGACGGTTACTGTCGTGGAGGATTTTGACATAGACACCTTCATCCACGGCCCAACACCAACAGAACCAATAACGATAACCTCCGTCTCTACTTCAAAGCCAGACCCCGTGATGCCGAAAACGCGTCTGACCTCTGCAAAGAAGAAAATCAGAGAGAAAAAGATACGTTATGAGACAAAGGATGCGCGGAAGGTTGAAAGAACGAAACAACGAGTGAGACGAAGAGAAAAAGCCGAACTAGCGGGTGGCAAGGGATCGCGAAAGGCTAGATTAAAGAGATAGGGCGACAAGTATAAGATACCATGATAGATAGTCACATACCACGTGTTACGCGTTACCTTCACCTCAACTTCACCTCTTACTATGAACTCGCTGTATACCTCTGGTGTTCGCCAGACAAACTCGCTCCAAAGCGACCTTGAACGCCTGCGTAATGGAGACAATTCCGCAGCGTTGCTAGGTGAATAACCCACCTCTGCTCCTCAGACGCAATAAACTGACTGTTCAAGGACTGTCGCCATTCTGCTCTTAGGCCAGATATCCGCTTCTTTGTCCGCTATGCACAGGACCATTGAGGATTACGATTCAATGGCAAAGCGCGAAATGATAAAGGCAAAGCAGGAGAAGGCCCAGATGTGAGCCGTGCGTGTTAATGCATTCTTCGCATTTCTCATTCCCATGTAGGCGTGTGTCCAAGTTCAGAACCGACTATACCGAAATGCGAAATCAATTCGAGAAACTAAAGGCGGAAGCAGCACAGGCAGTGCGTGCCCCTCATTGACCAGTGCTAATATTTGTTACTGACCTCACTTTCGTCGAAGAATGAGACTGCTCGAAGAGCCGAGCTAATTCCAACATCTGCCACGCCCCTCTCCCCCTCGGATACACGGCAACGACGTTTCCAAACGACAAACCCACCACGATCAACGATACATCCTGGGCTTCGCTCAGAACAACCCGAAGTCGTTTCAGAATCTCCCTTCCGTGCTTCCACTCCGCAAAACGGGTTTGGCCGAGAGCACCGAGCGTTAGATGAACATACCTTCATTCAAAACACGGACACCCGGCTGGATGAGTTCCTCGCACAGGGCAGAGAGGTACTGGAGAACTTAAAAGACCAGCGGAACATGTTGAAAGGCACGCAAAGAAGGCTTTTGGACGCTGCAAATACGTTGGGTTTGAGTAGGAACGTTATTGGCTGGATTGAGAAGCGAAGGTGTGATCTTTGATTCTGCTCAACGACGACATGCTAATTGGCGTTGTTTTATCAAGTACCCAGGACATGTACATCTTTTTGGGTGGAGCTGTTTTCACGTTCTTTTGCTTCTACTTAATATGGAGCTACTTTGGCTGAGCCGGTATTCTTCTCCCCTCCATGCTGAACGGTATATTGTTCTGTGTAATACTTAGCTAATGTTTTTATGCGCCTGTGGTTGGGTTATTTCAAGAACTTTGTGAGCCCTCCTGCGTTCAGGTAAAAGAAAAGGTACTCACTTGAAATGCCTATTTTGGACCAGATGGATTTACCCCGATTGACTCGGATTAAGTCTCTGAGAACTTTCTCAGAGAGATCGTGGGCGAATTTCGAGGCAAATAAGCGCTCGTGTCGCTTGACCAAACCAACCACATCGACACAATGCGCATTTCTCTTTTCCACATAACTCTGGTCTTCTTGACCATTTTACACTCAGTCACTGCCCGCTCCGGGTTTTCAGATGGCTGGTCTTCTTGTAAGTGTTAACCGGGTTCAGAGTACTTGATTTTTGACGTCACACAGTTGTTGGTTTTGGTCAGTTTCATTTGAGTCGTCTTCTCTTTTTCACGTCTTTGAAATTTCAACCGATTTGATTTTTGCCGATCAGCCGAGGATACCCAGATGAAAGTTAGCAAAGGGGCCAGCGAGAAAGCTCAGGAATTCGCTAAAGTAGCCGGCGTGAAAGCTCTGGAATTCAGCAAAGAGGCCGGCGAGAAAGCTAGGGAATTCGCTAAAGTAGCTAGCGTGAAAGTTGTGGAATTTAGCAATGAGGCCAGCCAGACGGCTGTGGGATTCGCCAATGTGGTCGGCGGAGACCTTGCCGTCGCCAACAAAACATTGGAGGAATTCAAGGCGTCCATCGCTGAAGTCGTTTTCAAGGTGCAAGCCATGGAACGTGATATTCACAATGATCTAGAGGCACATGGGATCAGTTCAGATCGCATATTCGACATGCTGTCCGCTCAACTGCCATCAATGTTTGAAGGCCTAAAGGCAGAGTTTTCCGAACTTCCCCCGGAGAAGCCGACTGCTGAGTGTGCATGTAAGGACCCAGTGGTGGCTCGCTTCTTGGACATGGTGGAGGATTGGTTTGTCACGATTAGCAGTCTATGGCATATGCCAGAAGGCGATGCTCGAAGGAGCTTTGGGATCATCAAACCCGAGCTCTGTCGTGCTATTATCATCACTGGTGAGATATTTTAGTCGCCTAGAATATATTCCACAAGCTGATGTGCTCTGGAGTCAATCTGATTACAAACCATCCTAGTTTATTCATCTATGCCTTTTTGTTCCTAATTCCTCAAAGCTGGATTCTTCGCCTGTTGTTGAGAATATTTGGTTTTGGTCCCCTTGGGCCAGTAAAAGGTAATGAGATTCATCTTTTCAGTGTGTCTCGCAGTCTCAGTTCTCGGCCTTAGGATCTGCTGCTGCATGGCTACAGAGGCAAATCTGGGGAGGTGCTGTTAAGGCGGGAAGCTGGTTTGCCGTACTCCAATATTTGGCGATGAAATTCTTCCGGTAATAATGTCAGAAGCTGGCCATTTCTCGAATCCCACGGCGTCGGTAAACATGTTAGATAAGTTGTCGCTTGAGAAATAATCCCCCACTTCGGTGCGCCGACCGTCGCCTGAACTATTCAGCTCCTCAACAATAAAGATGTCCAGTACACCAATTGCAATAGGGCTTTACGCGATGCTGCTAGTCAATATGCTGCCGTTTTGGAGGGATCAACCATCCATGACGGGTGTCGTTTCCAAGGCGCAGGGAAAAGAACATGACACCCGAGACACACCGATCGATGGCGCCGGAAGGCCTGACGGCGGAGTTCTCCGAACCCCCCTTGGAAAAGAGTATTAGCAACGGGCTGCGATGGTGGCTCTTGCGAAATCAATTTGAGAAACTCAAGGCGGAAGCAGCACAGGCAGTGCGTACGCCAGTGTTAATACACCTCACTTTCCTGAAGAGCCGAGCTAACTCCAACATCTGCCACCCTCGGATACACGACAACAAACGACAAACCCACCACGGTCAGCGATACATCCCGGGCTTTGCTCAGAACAACCCGAAGTCGTTTCAGAATCTCCCTTCCGTGCTTCCACTCCGCAAAACGGGTTTGGCCGAGAGCACCGAGCGTTAGACGACCATACCTTCGTTCAAAACACGGACACCCGGCCGGATGAGTTCCTCGCACGGGGTAGAGGGGGTACTGGAGAACCTAAAAGACCAGCGGAACATGTTGAAAGGCACGCAAAGAAGGCTTTTGGACGCTGCGAATACGTTGGGCTTGAGTAGGAACGTTATTGGCCGGGTTGAGAAGCGAAGGTGTGATCTTTGATTCTGCTCGACGACGACATGCTAATTGGCATTGTTTTTATCAAGTACCCAGGACATGTACATCTTTTTGGGTGGAGCTGTTTTCACGTTCTTTTGCTTCTACTTAATATGGAGCTACTTTGGCTGAGCCGGTGTTCTTTTCCTCTCCATGCTGAACGGTATATTGTCCTGTGTAAGACTTAGCTAATGTTTTTATGCGCCTGTGGTTGGGTTATTTCAAGAACTTTGTGAGCCTTCCTGGACTCAGGTAAAAGAAAAAGTACTCACAAATGCCTATTTTGGACCAGATGAATTTACCCCGATTGACTCGGATTGAGTCTAATTATATGAGATCTTTCTTGGGTAGATCGTGGGCGAATTTCGAGGCAAATAAGCGCTCGTGTCGGTTGACTAAAACAACCACATCGACACAATGCGCATTTCTTTTATCTACGCAACCCTGGTCTTCTTGACTATTTTACACTCAGTCAGCGCCCTCCCCGGGTTTCTAGATGGCTGGTCTTCATGTAAGTATTGACCGGGTTCGGAGTACTTGATTTTTGACGCCACACAGTTCTTGGTTTTGGTCAGTTTTATTTGAGTGGCCTTCTCTCTTTCACTTCTTTGAAATTTCAATCAATTTGATTTTTGCCAATCAGCCAAGGATACCGAGGAGAAAGCAGTAGAAATCAGCAAAGAGGTCGGCGAGAAAGTTGAGGAATTCGCCAAAGTGGTCGGCGTGAAAGTTATAGAATTTGACAAAGAGGCCAGCGAGACGGTTGTGGGATTTTCCAACGTGGTCGGTGAAGAAGTTGCCCACCTCGCCGGAGTGGTTGTACACGATGTTGACGCCGTCGCCAACAAAACAATAGAGGAATTCAAGGCGTCCATTACTGATGTCGTTTTCAAGGTGCAAGCAGTGGAATATGTCATTCACGATGATCTAGAGGTACATGGGATCAGTTCAGATCGCATATTCGACATGTTGTCCGCTCAATTGGCGTCGATGTTTGAAGGCCTAAAGGCAGAGTTTTCCGAACCCCTCCCGGAAAAGCAGACTGCTGAGTATAAGGACCGCGCTGTAGTGGTGGCTCGATTCTTGGACATGGTGGAGGATGAGTTTGTCAGGATTAGCAGCCTGTGGCATATGCCAGAAGGCGATGCCCGAAAGAGCTTTGGGATCATCAAAGCCGAGCTCAATAGTGTTATTCTCATTACTGGTGAGATATTTTAGTTGCCTAGAATATATTCCACAAGCTGATGCGCTCTGGAGTCAATCTGATTGTAAACCATCCTGGTTTATTCATTTCTATCGCTTTGCTCCTAATTCCTGAAAGCTGGTTTCTTCGCCCGTTGCTGAGAATATTTGGTTTTGGTCCATTGGGGCCAGTCAAAGGTAATGAGATTCGTCTTTTCAGCGTGTCTCGCAGTCTCAATTCTCGGCTTTAGGATCTGCTGCTGCATGGATACAGGGGCAACTCTGGGGAGGTGCTATTAAGGAGGGAAGCTGGTTTGCCGTTCTCCAATCTGCAGGGATGAAAATGGCCCTGTAATAATATTAATGTCAGAAACTCGTCGAGGCGTAGTAAAACCAAAAGTTATTACAGTATAGTTATTTGGTTGAATTTACGGACGTTGGAGAAATAATCCCCCACTTCGGTGCACCGACCGTCGCCTGAACTATTCAACTCCTCTAGAAACGTAGGCCAAATTGTACTTTCACAACGAGGGACAATTTTTGAAAGTTTTATCACTCTTTCGAGCTTCAGATCGTCGTGCACCTTTGCTTCCAGCCTTGCTTTAGGTGTGAAAACTCTGACTCACGACCAAGTCGTGGCGAAGCGTGGATGGATCATTGACTTTCGAGGCTGATAAGTATATTTATTGACACACTGGTGCCCAGGCCACCACCGTTTGTTGACCGTTTGGCGCAAGTACTTACTATCTAATAAATTTTGGTCGTAAAGGGACAACGTAGACGCGGGCTCGGCTCAAGACCGCTTATACTCAACGTTCATCGTGCTAACAACAATAGAAACTGTCTTACAACTTCCCTGAATGGTGCTCGTTAATTTTCCGATGTGTCCACATAAAAACACAGTTTACGCTTTTCAGGAATCAGGAGCTTAGGCGCCGGCCAAGCACCCACTTTTGGCATAATGTCAACCTCGTCCGAAATTTAAAGAATAACGCTACTACTTCCCATCAACTTTCATGGCGTCTCCAGCACCAACCGTCTCCCAACCGCAGATAGGACTACTCAACAATTCACATCTCCACAATATCAACGGTGGAACCTTCCACAACGTCGCTGGTGATTCACACATCTACAACTCGTTTGTCAATCCCTCCACAAACCGTGTGTCCCCTCACGGTATCACCCTGATGAATTCTCAACCTTCTAACGTCCACCGGTAGAATTAGCGCTTTTACACAACTTCATCGCAGCTGGCGCCATGCACGATTCATCAGGAAAAGGTAAGGGTGATCTTTGGTGTCTTTGTCTCAGGGAACAACATCTCTGAGCGCTATGTCTTTGCCAAGGAGGTCTTTCAGGGGCTTCGTCTTTGGGTGCAAATCTTTAACATAGAAGGCGAGGCTTTTAAGTCTTTGAGTCAAAAGGTTCAAGGTCTTCCTTACCTCGAGGTCTTTGAGTGAGGGCCATATGTTCTGGGAGGAGATTACATGTATCAATTAGAATGCATACTCGTGTGCATGATGGTCTATGTATTTATTTACATAAAATCCCTGGAAAGCATCCAGGCTATGATCGAACGTCAAGTGGTGAGGAATTCGGGTAGTACCTGCAATACCCATGAGATGTGCACCACGCACCATGCTGTCAAGATGGATGATCGACATCGCTAAATTACCCATATTATCGAAATCAGGCTCAACCTTCCACATTCCAGTGTCCGCGCACGGTGTGGTACCAATAGTTGAATACCAGGAGACCAATGCGCATGGAAAATGGGTCTTGTTGTGACGGATGGAAAAAAAATGGCGTACCCGCGCAACATACAGCCCACGGAAACCTGGTGCGTCGGGATCATGTTGAACAAAGACACAATCGTGTCTAGCAGGACCACGCCGCCAAGAGTCGACAGCTCGAATACGTTCACGGAACATCCCCCTTGTCCCAGACAAGTCACTTGGGGCATAATAAATGGCAACTGCAGAAGGAAAAACACGGATTTTCGTGGTGTTGGTAAGGACAGGACAATACGACAGCGGGACATCATCGAGCTCGATGTCTGCATCAACTTGTACCAGTTGTTCATGAAGGAAGCGGCGAACGAGGTTTGGAAGGTGAGGGATATCGAGATGGACACTGAGACCTTCAACCGTGAGAGGAAGATTTTGAACTGTACAATAGCAGTGATCAGAGATCACGGAGAAATGAAAAACTGTCTTGGAGACTCACTGGGGATCTGTGCGAGAATCACCTCACCATCGATATCACCATCAACCGCACCTCCATCGTCATCCTCCTCATCTTGAACGTTGTTAGCTGCTGGTGGAAAGTCTGGTGGTCCAAATCGCTGATCGATACCTCTCTATACTATTGCGAGTAATAAATATGTTTGCTACCGACTTGTAGACGCGAGCGCGAGAATGGGGAAGGTCATGTGATGGACGCGACCGCGTTTTCAACAATCAATCAGTGGTCACATGTGTGTTGATCCCAAGTTTTCAAGATGACTCCTTATCCTCGCACTCCCACCATTGCGTAGCAAACTTCAGAGTGACTTACGCACATCATCTCCTAGACAGATACCGCATGTCTCATGTTGCGTTCAACGACGATATGTACATCTCTCTCTTCCCTCCCTTTACGAGCGCTGACCCCCAAGTCCTCCAGCCAAGGAACAAGTGCCGTGCATGCGCAACGGACTTGGGCTGCCCTATCATCAACCTCGAGTAAATGGTCCGTTTCTTCTTCTTTACTAGATACATCGGATTTGGTTCTCCAAACTCAACCGATGCACTTTTACCTAGGTTTACATTTTCAAGTAAAATTCCGTGCATGGACGATTCAAGGGAACCATCGAGGCCTAGGACGACAAGCTCATTGTCAACGGCAAGCTCACCATCAACGGCAAGCCCACCGTCAACGGCAAGCCCGTCACCATCTTTGCAGAGCGCGACCCCACTGCTATTCAATGGGACTCGGCTGGTGCTGAGTGGTATGTTACTAGGTCTTGAGTGAGTCTCCGCTTCATCCAGGTCCGCCACTGCTAACCACCATCTAGGAATGGCCATCCAGGCACTTTCGTCATTGGCAAAGTGGGTAGTATCCGTTGAACCATCCCAATCCAGGCACTAACCAAGCCCCCCAGGTTCGTCCAACTGGTTTGTAAGTATCGTTTGAAAGTATCATCGCTCATATGCTCGTCCACTTTGAAGACTTCGGAGTGACCAACGCTACTGCGAGTCTCACGCTGCGTTCAACGACGATATGTACGCCTCTTTCTTCTCTCCCTTTACGAGCGCTGACTCCCAAGTCCTCCTGGTAAGAGACAAATACCGCGAGTCTCACACTGCGTTCAATGATGATATGTACGCCTCTCTCTTCCCTCCCTTTATGAGCACTGACTCCCAAGTCCTCCAGCCAGGGAACAAGCACCATCACTCTATGGCTCCCGAGTTGGCAGTCAATGGAGAAGTAAATTGTAAGTATCTCAATTTTCAACCGCTACTTTTTTTTTCGACTCCCAGCTGATAAGTCATCAGAGGATTAACAAGAGAATCCACTACCTGGGCATCCATTTATAGGTAGTGGCTTTACCTTCACAGCACGCTGATGTTATCGACCTTGTGAGTCACCAACCATCTCAAATCCTCGTCTTGCTCATCTTTCACCTCAGCTTCATGTTTTTGTTGCTAGTAGTGCACACAGATAAGTCAACCATAAAGGCAAAACATTTGTATCTCGGATGTCGTAGTTTACAGTGCTTGAATAAGATTGATTTGATCGCATATGTGGTATGATAAGTTTGATTATGGGGTTCATAAAGATATCATGTAAAGCCAAAGATCGTCTCCACAAAGCTCCATGTGCATCTTTGAAAGATTCTCCATGGTCTCTCAAAGATGGCCATGTCTCTGAAAGAAAATGTACCCTTCTCCCGAAAGATGTATGGTCTCTGTGTCTTTGAAGTCTTTAGGTCTTTCCAAAGACCCCAAAGATGCCCAAAGACGACCCTCATGTTTTCCTGATGTTCAAACGAGCGCTTCCCACAGCCCAAATGCCACCCATCCACAAGGGAGAGGATTCTTCAAAGAATTCTCAACTGGGTTGAGAGTGATTCATGTGAAAGGATACTTTGGCTCTCTGGCTCAGCTGGCGTTGGAAAGTCAGCAATTGCACAGACCGTATCAGAACGCTGCAAGCGGAACGGCCGCCTCGCTGCAACTTTTTTCTTCTTCCGCGCCAGCTCTGAGCGGAACACAAGTGAGCGCCTCGTTGCCACTCTCGCTTATCAAATCGCTCTCTCCGTTTCCGGGGCGAAGGAATTCATTGCGAATGCGGTCGAGGATGATCTCTCCGTTTTCAGCAAAGACATAAATTCACAGCTTTTCCAGCTCATCATCCGCCCCCTCACCCTCGCCGCCCAAGGCTGGGATTCGACTCAACAGTCAATTGTTATCATTGATGGATTGGATGAGTGCATTGATGAGAGACAGCAAACCGATATTTTGAATACGATTTGCAACGCACTCATGACTCATGAACTTCCCCTGCGCTTTCTCATTTGTAGCCGCCCAGAACACAACATTCAAATGAGGTTTGAGCGGTCTGACCTACAGTCTGCAACTGCCCGGCTTGTTGTTGATATGGACGACACTGTTACACGAGATATCGCAACCTTTCTGGAGGCGGAGTTCTCACGAATTCACCGAGAGCACTGCATACAAGGAACGCCATGGCCCCCAGACGGCGTCATTCAATCTCTGGCTGAGAGAGCATCCGGACAGTTCATCTACGCATCCACCGTCATCAAATTCCTCGGCGATCGACACTTTCATCCTCAGAAGCGGCTTGACATGGTTATGGGTGCTCTCCCTCATGAACATTTATTGCCATTTGCGGAAATTGATCTCCTGTATACCCAGATTCTGGATGCTGTGCCGGCTTCCAAGGTTGAGAAAACTCTTATTTGCCTTGGGGTAATCATTTACTCTTACTATTATGCCTCATTGTCCAACGGCAAACGCATACTCAACAATGATTCAGCACGCCTCAATAAACTGTTCCAACTCGATTCTGGAGGTGTTGAGCATCTTCTGAGAGAATTACATTCTGTGTTGGATGTTCAGTCACAAGTTTCCATACGCCACACGTCATTCTCGGATTTTTTAAGCTGTAAAACTCGGTCAGGCAGATATTATATCGACAAAGATATTGTATGGGCAGAAGTTCTGGGGCTTTTTTGGGCGACTATTCCACGATGGTTGAATCAAATTCACCCCACGCCGAGACATTATTATCATCGTACGTGGTTTCTAATATCGTGAGCCAACATATTCATGACACAGTCATTATTAGCCCTGCAAGCGATGATAAGGCACTGGAGAGATTTACTTCCAGAAAGCAGACATGCGAGGCCGACCCTCCAGGAGCTGGCTAAGATTGCCGATCTTTTAGAAAAGAAAGCTTCTGACACCCCTCATGCCAAGTTTCTACATGATGTTGACTATGAGTTATCTGATTTCTACCCAACTATCATCTCCTGGCTATCTAAAGAAGTATGAGGCATGGTATTTGCCTATATGTCAGGCTGAACTCACCGCAGAAATTAGATGAACGGAATCCCATTTTGTGGAAGCAGTACGTTTCACTTTTTGACAAGGATATATTGCTTTTCCTCAAGGAGGTTGAGTATCTTGATCCTATCCACTCCATCCATTGTCTTGTCTTCAAGTTGCATACCCCCCGATATTTTCCTTATGCTGGCATGCCCCGCCACGTTGAGGTCTTCCTCGATTTTTTCTTAGATCCTAGCAGGTCTGGAAAATATCATCTCACCCCACAGCACCATGCCGACATAGTGGTATGGATGGTTCAGTACTACCATCCTCTCCCCAGGGATATAGTTGTGAGGCGGTTTCAGTCTGGCAAGGCAAATACAGAAATACCTTTGGTTGGACCCACAAAGAACATGACGAATCAAACCATCCATATACCAATTGACATCCATCTATCTCGTGCTTCTCTTTGCGCGGAACAACTGATCGAGACTATTCGTTCTTACAATCCTGACACATTTCCTTTGATGGCTCACTCCGAGGTGCGTGGTATTGTTGTTCATTAATATTACTCTTGATTGATCTTCAAAAGTCCTCATACATTGGGGGATTCGATGTTGCGTCCCGGGAATTGGAGTTGTATGAAATATACGAAAAATACAGGGAAAAAGTCAGGAAAGGGATTACACGGTACCTGTTGGTGCGTTGTATGGTTATCTTCCACTCTTCATTCGGTTTTGGAGTTCTTACATACATGCAATTACAGGATAACAGCCAGACGTACGAACAATGGCTGTCCCTCAAACGTGAAGAAGATAGAAAAATCCAATCTTCCCTCACTCGCAATTTGGGGACGGTTCCATTGCTTCATGTGGTTTGCTACCTCCTCATCCTCGCGGTTTATTTCAAATTTCAACGGGTATTCTTCTCTTCGCCGGATCCCCGTAGTTGTCAGTGCTCCTCCCTGGGTTAGTTGCTGGTGTTGAGTCACGGTCGGTCTTGGTTTTCAATATTTTGCTATGAACGTTATACATTTTATTGACACATTTCAAAACTCTCCGACACTTAAATAAGTTTAAGTATGGCTACAGTCTGAGAAAGTGGCTCTGGCTGCAATTGCGAGGTGCCGTACGGCGGTGAATAGTGAGGATGGCATTCAAAGTAATTGATTATATATATATATATTCTGCATAAGTACATGCAGAGCACTTGACCAAGAGCTTTTAAACAGCATCAGTACTCTCCACATCATCGAGAGGGACCCCAAATATTAATACCCATTCCTTTAGAATTCCCTTCATTCATACAATCCTGCTCATCTTATGTTTTTTACATCCTGCTAGCGCCCAGGTTTTTTATTTCAGCCGGCCTTCCGGTGCGTATTGGCCTGTATCAAAGCCATCGATTCCTGAAGCCACTACGCCTGCCGCTGAAATAAACGTGTGTAGCCTCTTATTTTGAGTTGTATCCTTGAAAACACTGCTGTCCGAGTCAACTCCAAGTTGATTTTTGGTGATCAGCCAAAGAATTCAACGATAAAGTTGTCCAGTACACCAATTGCAACTGGGCTTTACGCGATACCGCCAATCAATACGCTGCTATTCGGGAGGAATCGACCAATTCGGGGAGTCCGTGACTGGTGTCGTTTCCAAGGCGTAGGGAAAAGGACATGGTACATGAATCGAATGTAGATGTGAGATGCTTTCTGTTCTATTAGAGTTGGTAACGAAAGGCTTCACGGCAGAGTTCTCCGAACCCCTCTTGGAAAAGCAGACTGCTGGGTGTCAGCAACGAGCTATGATGGTGGCTCGCGCATTTGAAAGGGTAAAGGATGAGTTCTCTATTCGTTAGGCACAAATTTGTTCCTTGTAACAGCGGCTGCCAAATTGTGCAATCAAACGGAGAGGAAATCAAAACAGGATGCTCAGTCATGTTTTAAGGTCGGGGGAAATAAGTTCTTGTCATCTTCTCGATTACCTACGACCTCGACTTTGAGTCCAACTCCAGCAGGGACGCATCCTTCACCAAAGGCGGCTTCCAATGCTAATTTCGCTTGGAATCCGGAGCAGTGCATCGGCAAAATATAAGTTGGTGCAGGTCTGAGCTTGTCAGATAGAAATTCGACGGTGGAGGGCACTCGAGGACCGAATTCTGAGCCTGCGAGGTGCAGACCACCAACGACCTGGAGGAATTCAGAGGGGTATTTACAAGATTGGTTTTAACGGGTATTTACCATGTGAATTGGTCGGTTAAACGTGGTTATTGCATCTTTTATAACATTTACAATTCCAGCGTGTGAGCAGCTACCGGGAGTGGTTTTAGTTTTTCGAGAGAAAAGATGCAAAGAAAGAGGAACTTGCGCGCTAAAGATGACCAAACCCTTGCCTGCCACATCTATCGCAGCGTACCTCTCATCCATGATATGCTGATAAAAAAATAGGTAAGCGACAGAAGCTCAGTATAAGAAACGAAGAACCTGCTCTTTGACCCATTTTCCAGGGCCAGTGCCCTCCTCTTCCCACCTCATGCCCCCCAGCATGCCAGCTTCAAACTCGGTAACTCTCGGAATCTCGCCACTCACCCAGACGGTCCCACTAGCAACAGCATGTCCCTCCGAATGCTTCTCCACGATTCCACCAGCCTGTTCTATCAATTCAAAAGTTGGATCAGGAGGTAGGGCACATATGACTTTGTCGAACGAAGGGCCAGGAGCTATGCCTCGTAAAATTGGACGATCGGGATGGACGTCCACGATACACTGAGTTCGAGGAAGCGTCTCAGTAGCAGCGCGGTTTCGGAAGTCGAGAAAAGAAAGCAGGCCGCCCGTGTGGTCGCTGTGCCAATGTGATGTGATGATGCGCTTGACGCTTTCGGCGGGTATTTGCATTGCAGTGATATTTCGAACCAGCGACTGAGAGTCTGGGCCGGTATCAAAGAGCGTCAGGTGAGGAGTCGTGTCTCCATCGGCGAATGTTTCCTGAGATGGCGATTTAAATGAGACTGAAGTAGAAGGCTAAGAGGGCCTTACAATGAGAGCAGAGAAACCATGTGCGCCTGGCGTACATTTAAGTCGATTCACTGGTCAGCGGTAGCAACACCCACCACAACAAAACTTGTTGAAATCGAGGATAGGAACGCCTACGATCGGGTCAACGGGTGGATGCTGTTGAAGGTGCTGAGAGAGTTCATGGGTAAAACCGGGGGGCAATTTGGTCATCCTATGACTGACATTAGCCCGAAACAGCTGGACAAGATGGCCGACGTGCCATTCTATGCAATTGTCGACGAGGAAAGTAATTGTGAGCTTGTCCACAGACGGCATGATGAACGATCTCGAAGATACATATAAACTTAACATAGCATACAGCCATAATACACCGTAAATATCTCCACTCTACCTGAATCCCATCCGTCTCGCATACTCTCTCTCCTCTTCCACCGTCAGCCGGTCGCTCCCAGTCCAGTTCGCAGAACTCGTTCGAGCCCTGAACCGGCTTGTCCTCGTCTTAAATATCTCCTCCATCTTTAGCGGCCTAACCGCGCCAAATATGTCATCAGGGTTAATCCCGCTCTGCATCTCCAACGCCTGCCTAAGCTCCGGTGACTGAGCCCAGTTTGGTGGGTCGAACGTCCGTGGTCGATCTTCATCTTCCGAATCAGAATATTCGCTATTGATATCTGGCAGTTCGATGCTTTCGCTAGGAATGACGACTTCCGCTTTTTGTTTGAGTTGCGCGTCGACGCGCGCTGCCATTAGAGACTGGATTTTCTGTGAGGGCTGCGCCACATCATCATCGTCCACGATGGCTGGTGCAATGGTAACAACCTTCGCATTTCCTTTCCCTTTCTGTAGCGATGAAGGAGCCTTGACCCCTTTAGAAGCGTCAGTCGGCTTGGTCGCCGAAGGTGCACCAGCATTGTACCCAGTCGAAGATGCAAGGGCGGGAGGCTGCTTCATTGCTGGTTTTAGTTGACCCTTGAAGTTGGGCGTTGGCGCAGGCTTCTTAAGCTCTTGTTTCTTCTCAACTTCAACCTTGCGCTTCTTACTCGTGTCTTCGTCCTGGCAACCTACTTTCTTGCTCCCGCCAGCTTTAATCGTTCTCTTATCCGTTTGCTCTTCTCGCTCTCTCTTCCGGCGGTCACCTTCCTCCTTCAACTTTCGCTCTTCCTCTTCAGCCTTAGCCTTCTCTTCCTCTGCCTTCCTCTGTAATGCAAGCTGGCGCCTATTGTCCATTTCTTTCAACCGCGCAGCCTTCTTATCGGCCTCCTCTTGTTGCTAAAACTCATCCTCAGTATCGGAGGGTAGGGAGAAGAAACGAACAAACCTTCTTCGCCGCAACCGCCGCCATTTGCAGAACTTTCTTAACCTCAGGCTTGGCTTTCTTGCTTGTGCCTAATGCGCTACTAAGCATCTTCGAAGCTTGGCCAAAGAAACCGGTCTGCGATTGTGATGACGCTGATGATGCCAGCGACATTTGACTTTGACTTCTTGGCACTTGCGATTGCGATTGTGTTTGTGACTAGTAAAGATGAAGTTAGAAAAGGAAGACTCAGCAAAAGTAGTATCTACCTCAATAGGGCTTACGGTTGACTTTCCAGGACCCAAGACGATCTCCTCTAGCTCTTCATCTCGCTCGAGGAGATCATCTTCATCTTTCATATCAGCCTCGAATGCACCAGGAATGTTTGTGCTCCCCACTTGCTGGCTCAGTAGCGGGGGTGTATGACCCCGATTGCTATGCCCAGTATCCGTCCCTCTCTGGCTCTGTGAGGGTAAAGTGCTCCAAGTCATGCTATCCTCCTTGCTAGCGCCAAATGTCCATTGCACACCAGCTGCGAGCTTCTCATCAATAGGCCAGCTATCGTCTTCGTCGAGCACAGGGGCTTGCTGCTGATGCTGACTTTCATGCAAGGATTGACTGCCATATCCCATGGAATAATCGGTATCTTGGGTACTGGGAACCCACGCTGGGATATCATCATCTTCGTCAAAGACAGTGTCCGATTTGATGCTTTCGACTGTAGACTGAGCGCTGAGAGGTACTGTTGGCTTGGACAATGTCGGATGGGCGGATAGAGAAAAGGTGGGGGCGCTAGGAGGATTCAGAGCAAAAGTTTTCGTCGCAGGCGGAGTTGGCAAAGGCCGTGCCGTAGCAGTATGAGCAGGTGGGACGAAAACAGGTGGGGGTTTGTTGAAGACCGTGCCTGTAGGAGCAAATGTGGCAGTGGTGGTAGTAGTTTTTGCTGCAGGCGGTGAATGTGGAGGCGTCGTTGTTGTGCTCTCGCGGTTCGAATTCTCCCTATGTCCTTCGACTTCAATTTGATTTCGCTCCATGACTTTGGCTTCCGCTGCAGCTCGGGCTTCAGCCAAGGCGTTGGCAATACTACTGGCACCATTAAAGCTCCTTCCAACATGAGTTCCAAGCCCTTCGACTGTCTTCTTGAGACGATCCAAGATGCCACCTTGACTAATAATCGGTGAGGAGACATCAACACTATTCTCCGTCTTTGCAGCTTTGGCCTTTCTTTCTTCTTCCTCAAGACCAGTAGTCCCCGGAAGAGTGGCAATATCTTCACTTTTCCTCTTCAACACAGGAGGTGGTAGCGCAGATACGGATGTATGTGTCTGATAACCTGGGGTGATAGAGGGAGGCGCTGGCGCTTGTGTAGTCGATTTTGCACCGGTCATTTCCAGGGCCTTGACCTCTCTCGCTTTCTTTAACCATGATGTACGTTTGCCGCCGAGAGCTGCACCAGGAGTCGTAGCCCCGAGTATTGCATTACCCATAGATGGGTCGTGAGGAGCAAAAGTTGACTTGCGTAACATCATAGTGGGCTCAGGAAGGCTGGGGAAGGCAGCACTTGAGACCTCAAGCGCAGCGAGATCCGGGACATTGACATCCGTAGGCAGACTTGGCGCTATTTCAGGTAGCGGTGCGGCCATCCCCTCGTGATGTTTAACCTTCTGCAAGGAGATCGGCGGAATCGGACGCAGGGTTTCGTAGTTGCTTTCCATTGATGCTTTTGGCTGAGGACCCGCAACTTGAGTTACAGGCGTATCAACTGGAGTAAATAGTGGAGATGGGGAACGTCGCTGAGATGGGTTGATGGCTGCTGGTGTGCCCTCAGCTTCCAGAGTAAATTGGCTAGGCTGTGGTCTGCCGATGAGCGGGTTGCTTTGCTCCACCACCTCATGTGGAGTATTATATGCGAGAGGTTGCTCAGTTTCTGCGATCTCTTGTGTCTTTTGTGGAGCGTGAACTGGAGGTGAAGGGAATTCGTCCAAACGACCCATTTGAACCGATGTGCGACTGTGTTCTGCCATCTCATCATCTTCCGCGATTACAGACAAATTGTTCTGGTTCGAATTCAACGCCGGGGAAAGGAAAGATTCGGCGGCAGGCTCGGAAAAAGCCTGTGGCTGCGTGGTGGAAAAGGTGGGAGACGCGACAGATTCATTGCAAGAAAGTTCGGGTTCAATGGGCGGAAGTGACGATGTCTGAGCGCCGTTTGTATGATGAAAGCTTGGTTGGTTTGAAACAGGGGGTGTAGCGTTCGGTAGATCGATAGGCTCTGAGGGCAGGGTGGGTTTCGCCATTAAGAGTGCCTTGTGGAAACTGTTTAGTGGCTCGGTCTTCTCCTCGCCACCTTCTTCCTGTAGTAGACGTTAGAATTATGATGGATCAAAACACCTTGACGGCGCACCTCTAAAGACAATGTGATCATGTTGTTCAACTTTGAGGTCATGTTCGGCTTCCTGGCGATAGCCTTCTTGCGGCCAGGAGTCTTGACGAGTTCAATGAGTGGGCTAATCACACAACTTAGACGACATTGTTAAAATCTAAAAAAGAGACAACGCTTACTGTTGTTTCGCGTCGGATAGGATGTTGTCGAGATAGTCATCGAGAAATAGAAATCCGTATGTTTGAACTTGATCTTGAAAACATTTGCGACCAGGGTCATTCGCCATGGTAAGGCGGACAGAGTTGGCCCATTCCAAAAGACCAGTCTGAGCCATGAATACAAGTTGCCAACAAAGTCGCTGCTGGCGTCGTGAAAGTAGACAAAAGTTGAACAATTTCTATTCAAAGCGACAATCACGTGATCGTGTTTTTAGTCATCATGGTAATGTTGTACAATGTGTATGAGGCCGATGCGGCACAGCGCTTAGAGAGTAAGTACCTAAAGTAAAGTGGCCGCTTGCGACCACTAAAAAAAGCAATCAAAAAATTTACAACGCCATTCCACCGTAACCCATGGCCTGGCTACTTTCTGCTAGTTTCCGTTGTCTGAATGCCTAAGAGAAATGCGTGATGTGAGTAGCAGTTACAAGACAACAATTTAAGGACTTGCCTTGCGGTACTTGGTTCGCTCGTACGTTACCAATCCTACCACAATCAGAGCGATGACAGAAATACCCGCAAACACTCCAAGACCGATGGGCAGGACTGAAAGCTTCTTCCCTGGGAGGGTAAAGGCCCCAGCTGCTGACGCCGATGCCTGTTCAGCAGCGGCGGAAGAAACTGCAGTTCCAGTGGCTGAGGAGCTGGCAGATGTGGCAGGCGCGTTCGTCGGTGGTGTTGCACTCGTTACAGCCGGCGCAACGATCGTGGGGCTAGGTGCTGCAGTAGTTGGCAATGCGGTGGTAGAAGGCACTACTGTTGAAACCCCCTGTAACAAACTCATCAATGCATGGTTCCAGAGACAGGTTTATACGCACATTCACCGAGACAGCTGGGGACTCAGTCGGGATTGCTACAGAGCTCGTCGCTGAAGATGACACAGGTGCAGATGATGATGGAGGTGCAGAAGAGGATGCAGGTGGTGGTGGTGCTGCTGAAGATGACGCCACTGCGGAGGTCGTGGCAGGGGCGGCCGAGGAAGAGAAGGTCGATGAACCGGCGAACGACGAGGTTGTAGTTGCAGCGATCGTGGCGGACGAAGAGGAGCTTTGCAGCGTGGATGATGCAACAGACGTACTAGAAGAGGATTCACCACCGTTACCACCACCATTATCCGTGGGCGGCTCCATCTTAATTGTACATGATTTAACCGCCTGCACGGCGTCATTGCCGTTCGTGTCCTTAATGGGGGTTAAGACAATAACGCAAGCCTCAGTCATCGCACCAGCAGCACTAAAATAAGGTGAGGAATGCCACCAAAGCAGTTAAGGGTGACGCACGTCTCTGTTGTATGGCTTGTAGTCACAGTTTGAGGAGATCCTGATTGGCGGGTAAGGAGCGGCGATGCATCGGCGTAGAACGAGAAGAGCAGCAGACAGTGGAACCAAACGAGAAATGAAAGTCGGGTTGGACGCAGACTTGAGAACATGTTGGACTACGACGGATATCTTGACAATGGCGAAAGCGACAAGACCAATCTGGCGGACTTGTGCAACTTAAACGGCCCAGCGTTCGAGTATCGAGATGATTTAAATGATTGGAAGTGCCCTCGGGGCAAAGAATGGCGAGAAGAAAGGAAGAAAGTGAAAGGTGAAGAAAAAAGCGTTGTCAATGAGTTACAAGAGTCCCGGCCATTGCAAGCCACACACGTGACTTCATTTCACACACGACAATCTATTATCTAGTATTTAGTAAACTAATATAGCAGCCATATCTCAGCGCCTAACTAACGCATACCGCCCTCAACTACCTTGTACGCCTTCCCTTCACGTACTCGCCGCTTACCGTGGTGAAACCACAGCGTTATCGCTCCGATTAAATCACTGACACTCTGTGCTCCCCATCGCTCAAAGGACAATGATGCCACAACATTGACCACCGCCACCATCAGCAGCGTGTATCGCGCTCCCAAAGGCAGCGGCATCAGCGTCAACACTGTAGATACCATTTTTGCAGGTGCAAGAAGTACCCAGATATTGAAAGCCGACAGAAGACACATGGAGCTCATTAGCCAAGCTATCGACACAGTCAGTGGTGTACTGTGATTGCAGCAAATTCATCGCACCATTCGTCCACATGGGTTTACGGTACGGCGGCCCGATGCTGAATACTGCCGCGACAAGAATGTACTGGAAACACGAAATCAAAAATAAGACTGAATTCTCATAATTGGTCGATTCCAGGTGGTTTCCGGTGTCCACTGTAGGATCTGAGGGTGGAGGAGTGTACCTGAGCCCGAATCAGACTGGGATCATGGATCAGGGAGCATTTGATCTACTCACCATTCTTGTCGCTGTACCCAAAGATAGCCCCACAATTGGACACCGCTCGTAATCACAATCTGTCCGATGATGCTTGCAAGCACTTTTTTCGATACCAAATTGGCCGTTGGCCTCTTTGGATATATACGGGGATATGGGAGCGTTCGTCCCACTGTTTGACCCACACATTTGAGATACAGAATTGACGGAATGGGAGACAATCTTACTGGTGATAGCTACAGGTATGATGATGAAAAGATCGATGTACAAAAACTTGAGAGGAAAGGTCGTCAGCTACCCGAATTGAACCACCCACGAGATTAGAACTCAACTTGAAAATCACCCAAGGAGGACGCGAAAGAGTACAGAAGGGTGACCGATGTGAACTGAATGAGGGAATATAACGCCCTGAAACCCATCATGAGCTATGGGATAGAGCGTCAACATGAGACTTACATATACTTGAAACAGCTGAAACTCGTCACAAGCGCCGCGCGGCCCTCCTTGATGACTTCAAGGACGCAGCCAATATCAGGCGTGCTACTTGTGAAGGGGGCTGCGACGCTTGCCTCTGCTTCTGAAAGTGAAATGCCTACATCTGCCGCCTTCAGAGCTGCACAATCGTTCGCCCCATCTCCGCACATGAGCACGGTGTATCCCAGACTTTGTAACCTTTCAACCACTTCATTTTTCTCGTCTGGAGACATCCTTGCGAATATTTGCGTTTTCACGAGCATCTGAAGAATCATGGTAAGGCGCGGGCAGCAGATCTGACTCATAACCTACACGTTGTAACGTCTCGAGAGGTGCGTAGTTTAGCATCCAGCAGAAGACATCTCCAGTGATCACAAGCGAATAGTCTTGGTAGTTGAGCTCCTCTGCTTCAACGGTATGATGATGAGGAGGAGCTAATGGTTTTAGACTGTAAGAATCAAGTCTCCAGAGGGGATCATCCATGCAAGACCACTCTAGTGAAGATGCTGGAATTGTTGAGTTGCCTATGAAAGTTTGAGCACAGTTAAGTGGTTGGGTAGACGAACATCTTGTGAGCCAGACGAACCTCTCAAGAAAACAGGCGTGAAAACGTGCGCAGCTTGATTTATGAGACCACACTCCCTAGCTACGCTAACCGCAGTAAGCGGGTTGTCGCCCGTGATCATTCGGCATGCGAGGTGCGCTGAACGCAACGCCTGAATAGCGGGTGTAGTCCCAGGCTTAAGCCTATTTTCAAATATAACCAGACCAAGGAATCGCAGCCCAGATTCTGCTTGTTCCCTGGCATAACATCAGCGATGAAAATGCAGCAACGTAAGCGCGGATATAGGTACCGCTTCATTCTCTGAGCCTTGAGCCAAGACAGCCCATCAATACTCTTGCCTGCAATCGCTATGACCCGATATCCACGTTTTGTATAGTACGATAGAAGATCTTCGTAATCCTGTGGAACTGTAAACAAAGTGTGAGTGAAGCGTTCAAAGATAGTAATATACGGCTTTCTTACAGGAATCTCGGTCACAAATATCGGCCATAACTTCCGGAGCACCCTTGACATAAATTTCCATGCTGTTGCTCTTAAGTCGCTTCACAACGACGCTCATCCTCCGAAGAGAGGAGACAAAGTCGAAAGTACGAATGACCCCTAGTTCTAAGAAATGGGCATGCTTGAAGCAGATTAGCCCTGATTCCAGGAATGATTTTGGGTGTACATACTCGGGAAGCACCTTTTAGCGCATCTTCAAGACGGAATTGGGCACTCCCAGGGGGGCGGACGACTGTTTGAACTAAGGCCGTCTGTTCGATTATAGCTCCCTTTGCTTTAATGTTGCCAGTACCTGCAACTCGACCTTCTTCCAAAGTCCATCGTGTGAATTCAAACATCTTAACATCCAGGGGATCACCGATGACCTCTCCGTTCACCATCTTTAACGAATGGCACGATGCAAGGGCATGTAGAAACATAGCTTTCTCCTTCGCAAGTGGCAAATCATGTATATCCTCGAGCAGCTCGCCAAACTGGTGCATGTTTCGTTCTAAACCTCGAACTCCAAGAACATCAAGTCCATCTTCTGTGAGCGTTCCGGTCTTGTCGAAGCAGCATACGTTTATCTTGCCAGCCACATTCACCCTGCTCGGAGATATGCAAAATATGCCAAACTTGCGCAATCGAGATATTGCGAAACTTGTTCCGATAGATAATGTTGCTGGCAGAGCGGGTGGAACGACAACGGTGATAAGGTCCAGAGCACGAACCACGATTGTGTGCCAGGGTAACTGAATATCCGTTAGATATTGCCGGAAGAACGGAAACCCAGCCTTATTCTCACCCCAATCCTGATGAATTGGACAGCACTGAAGCTAAAACCAACACCGGCGATGCCGGCGAGAACGCCAATGAACCTGACTGAATCACGATAAAATTTGAATCCGATGGGTTTTGGGAATAACATAGACCGAATTAAGGCGCCTTTTGTCGTGTTAAAACCTAAAAATGACATGAGCTTGAGAGTGATTTCAGTGCATAGTGACTAGTGAATACCGGTTCGGGCAACCATAGCAAGTGCCGGGCGACCATGTCCTTCCGGCGTAAAAGCACCACGAATCCGAACCACGCGAGTGCCTCCGTACAAAAAGCTCTTTGAGTTCTCCCTCTTGTCCTCGCGCCAACGAACCAGATCATCATCTTTGATGGGAACCTTACTGACAGGCACACTCTCGCCGGTAAGCATGCTTTCATTAACAATAGCGTCCCCAGATAGCAGGAATAGATCAGCAGGCATTAGGGTAAAGTTCGATGTCGAGAGGTTGACGACATCGCCGGGTACCAAATCCGTGGAGTTACGTTCTGTCCCTTGTCTCGCTTGTTATAAGCATGAATAACGGAGGACAAAATGGATGAATTACATGATCCGTCTCTAAGTGTTTCCATTTTACACCAAAGTCTCGACATCTCCCGTATGCGAGCAATAGTCTAGATGAGATATTGATGAGCAAAAATCTGATCTAAGTCGGAGACATGTACCTTTTTTGTTTCTATTAATGTTGATAAAATGCTGACGATGGAAATGAGAGCAATGCAGAAAGCGTAATAATAATAGTCGTCCAAAGACCAGAGGATGATGCTCGCAATTTGGAAAACATAGAACGGGTGGATGATCTACCAAGACATGAGATCAGGCTTCATGCTACAAGAAGAACAAACCTCGTCGACGAGAAGTGAAACTGTCGATTTCCCTTCGATTTCAATCTCATTCTTTCCAAATAAAATCGCACGTTGAGATGTGGTCCTGTTGTCTAGACCGCCGTGTACAGAAGCCGCCGCGGTCCATGACTGATCCCTCCAGTCCCTTGATACGGCACCATTAGCACATCTTTACAGGCCCGCAACTCCCTCACGAACCTAGCCATGCTAAATAACCCTGTCCTCGGGTCAAGAGCAAACCGGGTATACCGATAATCTACCACTAAGACGCGTTTCATGATGCCATCGTTTGCGTCATAATCTTTATCGGAAGGTGGAAGCAACTCCAGTCCTTGGTGCATTGGTATTGTCTGGGAAAAGACGGTCGATAAATGGTGGGGGTACTTTAGGACACGCATAGGCAACAGCGCGATAGCTCTGTAGGCCGACTGCAAAAGCATCAAAAGAAAAATAATGTCAACGAATATTCAAGACATACCTCAACAACGATGAAACCATTGTAAGCCTCAATGAATGGTTTTTCGCGAGTGACCCAATGAAGCCAGAAACGAGGAAACCAGTGTCCAATGAGAGCTAACAGACCAAGGGAGAAAAGACATCCAGCCCTCCAAATCCAAACGCGCCAAAACAAAGTTTCGTAACCAACGAAACGAATAGTGCTATCTTCATCAGGGATATAAATCGTTTGTCGACTGGGAGGCCCAACTGGTGGAGGATCCTCCCGGGTAAAAGACATCTCCATATCAATACGAGCCTCGCCGCCAAAAACTGAGTCAAACTCGAGCATGGGTAATGCCTGAATTCCTTGGCTAGGGGTTTGCGAATCAGAGTCATACTCCATGCTCGCGGTAATCGACGTGTTGTCTCGCGCGACATCCATGGAATGAATTGAATCGACATCTGAGTCTTCTTCACCTGAAGAGTAACCCCAACGTTCCTCCTCATCATCATCTGCATCTAAAGCATGTTCTGAACCAGCGTCAGACCGTTGGCTGCGTCTCGAAGCTCTGCTGGTAGAGGATCGTTGCGATACCGAAAGTCGGCGGCTACCCGATGCTTCTGGCGCACCACCCCTCCCGAAGAGATGAGCCAGATTTTCGAAAACTGTGATTCTAGCAGGTGGAGAGAGAGACTTTCTTCGCCGTCTCCTTCTGCTTGGCGCAGCGCTGTGCTCATCATCACCACTCAGCAAGGATTCCTCGTCGGAGTTTACGTGTTGTTCATTCCTCATTTCCAAACTTTGTCGCGATACCTGAGTATCCACGCTGCTCCTTCTAGAACGAGATGTTAGAGCTGGCCTACCAGAATCCTGACTCCTCCGCCGCGTTTTGGACCAAAGATCGCTACTCTTTCTGCCCAGCTCGATGTGTGACATACGCGAAACACTGCTCGGGTTGACTGTGTGCCCAGGGCCAGAGAACATAGCTCCTTCGCCATCGGCATCGTAGTAAGTGTTATGGTGAGAGTCGCGTCGGGAACGCCGAGAATTGGCCAAGGCATCGTCGATGTCTACTGCTGATGCACCCTCTGTGTAATCGTGTGATAGACCTGAGGACGAAGAGCCAGCTATAAGGGCCATCTCGTACTCGCCGCCAGTCGAAAGGTATACGTCCACTGTAGCAGTCACTTTGTCAACTGAAGTGTGCAATGGTGGGCAATGGCAGGGAATGTCTAATTCCGGTGGTTAGTTTAAAACGACCCAGGGTCCTAGTTATGTTCGCACGATCTCTCCCCACGTAGTACATAGTCCAGCAGTACAATGTAGTTGGAACCCGAAATCGATATTTCGTTTTTAGACATCACTAACGGATGGTAGCACCCAACTGAGAGTTGGTTGACATCTGAGCAAAGTAGCCAAGAAATAGCTCGTCAACCTAATCTAATCTCTTGAAGTAACCGATCCCGGTACCATTAGACCCCGGGCCGGAACGGTCACTCAGATTCCAGTGCCAGTTTATGTTACTTATTCTCCTCCCAAACATGTCCTCATACGATAAAGTCAAAAGTCAACATACAAGTGCTGAGGAACACTACAAGACCACGACAGCCCGAATCCAGAAGATACAAGCTCACCTTGAGAATGCGAGACGAGGAGAGAAGCTCAGTGGCAAAGTTTGCATCATCACCGGTGTCGGATCGTTGAAAGGAATTGGGTTAGTTGCTTAGCCGTTGAAAGTTAAGCTCTCTTGATCAGAGCTCCTGTTACAGGCGTGCCGCGTCGATCCTATTCGGTCATGAGGGTACGTACGAGCCCACGTCGTGTTTTCTTCACATGATGCATTGTTTTGGGCAGGCGCAAAACATCTTTATCTCATTGACTTTGATTCTACAAACTTTCCCAGCCTCAAAGAAATCATTCAAAAGAAGTACCCTGATGTCCAGGTTGATTGTTTCTCTTACCGTTATTATGCCATAGTCATCACGCTTATAGGTCACCACCATTCAAGCCGACGCAGCCGATGAAAGTGCTATTTCAAGAGTCTGTGAACAGGCTCTGCAAGAAGAAGGCAGACTAGACGTCTTCTTTGCGAATGTGTGTGATCCCTACTTCTCAAGTCCCCGCCCCCTTAATTTCCCCCAAGGCTGGGGTTGCTTCTCGAAATGGCCTCCAGGATACGTCAGCAGACACGTTCATGAATTCTATGAGAGTGAATGCTCTCTCGTACGTGAAAAAGCATCATCAACTAACTCGTATTTACCACGCATCTAGTTGTTTCCTCGCCATCAAGCACGCGTCGGCAGCCATGTTAAAGACAAATGCGTCTAGGGGAAAGAACGTGAGCAGTGGAAGCATCATAATGACTGCATCTGGTGGGCTAAGAATCTTCAACCCGCTGGCGTGAACTGACTGTGTTGGCTTTCTTGCGTAGTCGCCGGAATCCGCTCGGGAGCTGGTACCATTGACTGTGAGTTTGAAAAATATTCACGACGGCTCCACGATGCTAACTCTGCCACAGACAGTGCAAGCAAAGCCGCGTAGGTTCCGTTCAATCGCATTGTTGCATTCTCGTGCGCCTTTTCATTTCCACTAGGGTGAATTCAATGGCGAAGACCTCTGCCTATCAGCTTCAGAAGACAGACATCCGCGTGAACACCATCTGCCCCGGTCTTATTGAAACAGGGATGACAGGCGACACTTTCGACTACGCTCGCTCGCGTGGTACTGCAGGGAAGATTGGCCAGCTCAATCCTTTGGGACGATTTGGTGTAGCTGAGGGTGAGACCGACCATCACCTTGCTTGATTGATATTAACATGCTCAAAACGATAACAACAGAAATTGCGAACGCAGCGTTGTTTCTGGCATCGGGTGTGTTATTCGATCTACGTATGGTTAAACGAGGGCTCATTTTTCTTCTTCCTTTTAGACGATTCAAGTTATGTGAATGGTCAGAATATTGCAGTTGACGGCGGGTTGTCAGCTTCCCATCCCGTCGTTCCCGGAAGATGGGCATAGGGAACAATACTCCAAAGGCCAGTGTTATTTTTTGAAGGATATCTACCTGTCGCACATCTAGCAAATTACATGCCATGGCTGGTTCGTGGAGTTTGTTACTATCGGCTGTCTCCAAATGAGAACAGCAGAAGATGCAGAATAGTGTTCTTCCGCGCTCAGTACTGGCTCTGATGGAAAGGTATATTGGCGCCGTTCAAGTCCCAATGGCTCTGGGCAAATGGTAAGGTAATAAACCCTGCATCTCTATTGTGACACTCTGGAAGAGTTTATATAACACCTTGCGCAAAGAATACGTTCTTACTATACGTTTCCCTCGAGAATAGCCTAAAGCTAAAACACCTACACAATCACTTTCGACGGGTGAAAACCAGAGGGACACGAATGGGACTGATGATCAATCCTTATCAGCTGCGCCGCACACACTTGGAACGAACATATAACTTACGTCAAAGTTATACCCGCGCGCGATTTCAAAAGCCTTGCTTTTTTCTGTTCAAATGTCTCTCCTGCAAACTGCGGCTCTTCCTTAACGGTGATTTTATACTTAGAGATAAGGATAGTAAGGATGGCTATGCCTTCCGTTTCAAAAAACCTGGTAAATTACGAGGGTTAATTAAGCTACATGTTGAGGAATTTTTAAACATACTTTCGGCCAATGCAAGCACGAGCACCTTACAACGGACATTGTAAGCTACAGTGTGTTCATGGAAGAAGAAAACCCACTGACCAACACTGAAGGGTACGAAAGCATCGCGTGGCCAATCTTTGAGGAAGCGGGATGGCTTGAATTCGTGCGGGTCTTCCCAATACCGTGCTTGAATTGAAGTTAGCTTGGACCACAATCCGCTACGCTGGCACAGGCTTCCTACGGTTGTAGTGCACGCCTGGAGTGCTGATAACAATGCGCGTTCCCTGGGGAACAACAACAGTCTTTTTTTCACCGTTTATATTCCCAGCCTCCAGTATGGTATCTTCAGCGCTTAATTTGGGGATGCCGATCACCTTGATGAATAAAATATCAAAGAGATATCCAGCGGTGTTTATAAAGTCCCTACAGGAGGGAAAAGACGCATCGTTTCGTAGAAGACGCTATTAACGAAGTTGAGAGATATCACATCAACAACAGGTACGACGACTCACCCCATAGAATGGGTCAGCAACGACATATCTTCATAATCCTGTTAAACATCTTCTAAGCTAAACAGTTGTAGTGTTGTGTTCACAACCCACTGGCTGCCTGTCTCTGGGAAGGACAGATTTGATATGTTGATATAGGGTTTCTTGTTCCTCCTGATACAGGGCAAGCAGTGCGAAGGCGAAGCATAATGTATGGGCAGTTGTCTTGATGACATACACCATTGATATGATAAGAAGGAAATTGATTTTGAAACGAACCTCGTGGCCAGCCACCAAGAACATGAAAATATTCCCTGAGATAGTGTAAACAAATGAGTACCTGAGAGTCATGAAAAGGTAACACACCGACAAGCTCTTCCTCGGTGAGCGTCGAGGCATCGAATACATGGCTATTTGAAGCCAGAAGACTGCTAAAAAGATCATGGCGTTCCACTTTCTCAGACGTTAAACGCTCTTTGACCATCTCAGACATGTAAACCTATTTAAATGGGTATACGGTGATGGCGCTAAAGGATAAGTACACGTACCCCCAATTCTTCGAAACCCTGCAGTGTTTCCCGTCCTCTCTTGGTCAAATTCAGAATCCAATGGGGGCAGATCAATCTGAGAAAGATGCGAGTGGTGACAATGTGGAGTGATTCTTTGAAAGAAATCTTATGTCCCGGAGGTAAAACTATTTCCTCTTTCCAATCTAAAGTCTTGCCGAATCCTATGCAATGCTCACCATTAGGTGAACCCACACGAAATTGTTCTTCTCACCTGCGGAACCGATGACAAACAAAGCAATCTAAAAATAAAGATTGCTTTTAAATGATTTGTAATGAATGGGAAAAAATAAGCTTACCGGCAGTGTAATATCAAGACAGTGGTCAACTGTGACAACATCTCTACCGTCCCAGACCGTTTCAAAGAGCCCATTAACAATCCGAGCTGTTTCATTCCACACCATCTTGTTATTGCGCTGAGGGAGGGAACGAGTCAGTCGAGAGCGAGACCAATAATTCTTTACACACATCAGAGAAGGCTGGAGCTGCTATTTTCCTGTATCTCTTCCATTGTTCTCCCTCAGAAGCTACGATGTTAGGGCCATACAGTGCCAAAGAGGCATATTGCTTGACAGGTTTCGGAAAACGCGCGCGCGATGATCCGACCTCCTGTTCTACAGTCCAGCACGCAGGTTCTAGCAAGCATTGAAATATTCCCTACCTTGATGGCAGCGGCGTCGCCCAGAACGATGGAGGTCTTTGGGCTGGGCCAAAATGATACCTGAAATATAATTAGATAACAAACAATCTGGGAGTAATCGAGCTTGTACCGCAGTATGAATGTCCCATCCTGCCTCCTCGAACACTGCATGACGTGAGAGTCGGAATTGGTTTTATTTAATAAAAGGGACTTACTGGAGTGCTTGGTTACAAAGTAGTGGTTGGAACCAGCTGTAATGCCCGGCAACCTTGGAAGAAAATAATCGACGACGGAACCCATCGGAAGGAGAGTACGGTAGCCTGGATGGTTTCTATATGTTGCAATTGCGGTCAGCACTGAGAGGGAGGTCGACATAGGCTACGAACCCGACCGACTTGAGGGCACGCCAGTGAGCTAGTAATTTTTGAGTAACATAGATAACGCTTAGAGAGAGAACTAGCAGAAGGCCAGTCATCTTGCGGCGTTAGTAGTGAGGGAAGGATCGTTCAATTGACATATCTCCTGGGACTGGCATACTGATGTGTTGTTTGTTTACAACGTTTAAAAGTACCGTGACTTTTACTAAGACTATGTTTGTTCAGGAGTTTGAAACTGGAGATTATCTTGCCCTCCACTGCCTTGGGATTGAGACCTTGAAATTTTCAGAGAAGGTGTATTTATGCAGGACATTCATTGTCTCAAATTTTTAGAGAGAGACTCAAATATTTGTCTTCTGGGGACATGACTTTGTGCTTTTCATTACACCAGACAAACAAAAGTAATGGAATGTTCTCTCACATCCTTCCAGATTGGCTTGACTGTTTATTCTAAAACTTTGCAAGTTCATTTAAATGGCATGCAAAAGTTCAAGTAAGTTTTTTTAGAGAGCGAGATGAAGTGCTGTTTGCAGGAAGGGCAAAGGACCAAATTTCACTCGCAAACTTAGCTCGAAAAGCGAAAGTCATTGTGACATAGCGTGACCCTGATAGGAGTTTCAAATTGCCTCCGACAGCGAACATAAGACGTCTACACCAAGTCTACACCACATATAGAAAAGAAAAAATTTCATTGAGTTGTCAAAAAATCAGGAAGTGGTGAGTTAAAAATCGTGCAACGTTGCAAACCCTTGGACCTCAACAAGCATAGTATTAGTAATAGTAATTCAATATATCTGTTTTGCAAATTGGGCCAAATTCTGAGACGCATCACATTTCAACGCATTGTTGAAAAGTACATTGCCGGAAAGGTCTAATCGAGGGCTTTCCGGCCGTATAATTTTTTAACCTACTTATCAAGTTCTGTGGTTGTGGAATGATTATGCAAACAACACAAAAGTCACCTAGTTTTGCAAATTTCTTCGATGAGCTCCTCTTGTGGTCCACAGATGGAATGTCTTCAAACAAAAAACATATTCTTACTCAGAGAAGCTGTATACGTGTGTCTACCGATTTTCAGAAGGTAATTCCAAGTACTTGCAGTGAAAAGCACCAATTTGCAAAACTAGGTGACTTGGCAAAACTAGGTCCTTGATACATTTTACTTTTATGTAGGTGCGTCCTACTTAGATCCTCCATGGGAAGCAAAACTTCCTTTACTTAATCTCCATGAGCTTCACCTCTGCGAACAACCATGTCAGATCTACATTTTGGAGTTAGGTGAATGGGGAATACCAAAGGTAAGAGTAGAGTTCGCTGGAATAGCACCCGAAGCCTTCTTGCCGTACGCCATCGCAGGTGGGATCGTGAGGACCCGCTCGCCACCCACCTGCATTCCGACGATGCCCTCGTCCCAACCTGTCCAAAACACATGTAAGTCCAGGCGTTAATAAACAACAAACGAGGTTACCCTTGATGACCTCGCCTTGGCCGAGGTGGAAGGTAAACTGAACAAGAAGTGTAAGGTGGGCAGTGTTGAAATTCGTCAGATGAGGACATACCGGTTTGCCTTTGACGTTCTTGTCAAAGATTTTACCGTTTTGGAGTTTTCCAATATATCGCATGAGGACAGTGTTGCCCTTCTTCGCTTGGGGACCAGTGCCAACCTTGCTATCTTTGATCTTGATGCCTCCAGGGAGCTCCTTCGTTTTAGGTTCGTCACCTACTTTTTTTTCTTTCTTCTCCTTCTTCTTCTCTTCTTTCTTTTCGTTAGACTCTTCGCCAGTGGGCACTGCGACACCTCCTTCCGCCTTTTGTTTTTTGTTCTTCTTCTCGGCTTTACTCAATTTCGGAACTTCAACATCAACAGCGTCGGATTCGCGAGGGCGTTTTTGGGGTTTGGTAGCCTCCTCCTCCTTGACTTCTTCAAACCGGCTGATAGAAGAGGATTTCATTCAACAACGCCTGGTGTGAGGATGAGAACATACTCACCTTGCGTCGCTTTCCAACCCATCAATATCCTCAGGGTTCATTTCAACGTCAGAGCTAACTTCCCGGAGGTCATAAGCGTCCTCGTCATCCAAGTCTTCGTCAGAATCGTCATCGAAGGGGGGCTGATTTAGTGGCTGATCTAAAACCATATATCAGGCAAAGGGGAATAACGAGAAAACAGAAAACATGCACCTATATAGTTGCCAGTTAAGTAGACAGTGCTGTATAAAACGAGAGTTGTAGACGTGAAGAATGAAAATTAGTGGGGAGATATGACTGACTTCTTGCCAACGGCTTCGAATAGGTATTCTTCCTCTTTTTCGAGGACAATGTCGGTCGTAGCTTGCTCAATCTACTGGGCTCATGAGAATAAAATAATCACTGGGTTGAAGAACATACCTTTCCAGCGGTCAGAGAGCAGAGAACGGTGGTGGAAATGGCAGGCGTGGGTTCTTCCTCGTCCTCGTCCTCGTCGTCCATTTGAATGGGATTTTCAAAGGAGAACTTGATGACGGTTCTTCCAGTCACGTCTTTGAGCTCCTCACCGAGGGCTACATTGGTGATTCGAACATCCGCTTGGGGTATAACGGGCTCGGGCTTTCCAGATTGCAAGGCCAAGCTCCTGAAGAAGAATGAAGGTAAGCTGTCCAGGACGACGCGTTGTTACATACCAAAGACCGATTGCGATAGACATTGAGGATGTTGTTCGTCTGGTGAGAGTACGCGAATGCCTAAAAAAAAGTTGTTCAACGCGTTTCGTGAACCTGGCAAATGCCGAAGCTCCGCTTAAAACTAATTGAGCTCATATCTGCACCGACTCAAATGAAACCCAATTTACGATGGTGAGCATCGTAGATATCGGCGAGAAAATCTTGCGCTGACAGCGAGCTCAGTCAAATGTTTTGCGGCCCTATCTAGCGGCGGTGAGGTCAACCCTTACAGCGGCACTCACCCTCGAGAACTTCTCGTCACAGGTAATCAAATGGTCTGCATTCGCACATCAGGTCATTAACGAGCATCACAGGTTGTGGAACGGCACAACAAACCGGAAGTTGAGACAGGGTATACCTCTCTTCCTATTTCACGCTGCCTGTATGGCTAAACTCATGCAGAACATCGAAAGAGGTTCTACTGAATCCTCTGACAATATCGCGTAACGAGAATGAACGCGTCCTTATCGAATCATCCGTCAACTCTATCCGTCTCAGCATTAAGATCAAACAAGCCGACGAGATCGAAAGAATTCTATGCCATAAATTTACAAGGTTTATGATGCAAAGAGCAGAGAGCTTTATCGTGCTGCGGCGGAAACCTGTGCAGGTGCTTGACCTCCCCTGCGATACAAGGAAGATGGCTGACGCATACACAGGGTTATGACATTTCGTTCCTCATCACAAACACGCATACAGAGACCATGCTCAAGCACAAAATTGTTGATTTTATCATCCAGTTGCGTTTGCGGACTTACATGGGTTGCACATACTAACCCTCTGTGATAGATTTATGGAGGAAGTTGACAGGGAAATCAGTGAGATGAAGCTAAGTTTAAACGCTCGTGCGCGTATTGTTGCAGAATCTTATCTGACTGCGGTACGTCCCTGTCCCTTCGTCTGCAGGGATTTATCGTCCTCAATATCTCCACGACAGTTCAACGCGTAACAGGCTGTCCAGGATACCCTTGCACTCCAACCTTCATTCCGTCTTCGAATCGGTCATATAAATAACCTTGCCGTTATTTGTACCGAGTACCGTAATTAACATCCTCAATAAACTACTCAACAAATGTATCCATCGAATTCGCCCCACCACCCAACATTTGCCCGCGTTTTGAGGTGTATGCAAGGCGTCTGTATGTAAGGCTTGTATTCCTGCGAAGGCTCACGACGATGCCCGTGCTTTTATCCGCCCCTCCAGCCTTTTTTTGATCCTATCGGCCCACTCTCATTCCAGAATAGCATAGCTATGCACGTCGGTATACTTTCCGCCTTCTTCTTTCCAACACTCCTTTCGTTCAGCTTCTAGCCTCGCTCCAACAACGTTCTGCAACCACCCCGCCATGTTGACATTATCAACTCCCGTCTCGAAAGTAGTCCGGTGAAACTTCCGCTCCTCAAACACGTATTTCAACAATGTATATAAAATCTCCGTCGCAGTGCCCTTCCCATGTAGTTCAGGAGAAACGAGGATGCCAGCCTCGCACGATCTATTTACTTCGTCGATATTGAACACCCTGACAAGCCCACAAAGCGCGATGAACCATCTTCGTTCACGATGTACGCGTAGAGATCGAGGATGCGAGGATCTTTGGCGCGCAATTCTCGACGTGCCGCAACATCGGCGACGGAGATCTGCTCCGGCATAAAGCGAGGATATCTCCGAGATATGGGATCGGAACGGAGGATGGAAACAGCTTCATCCTCCTGAGGAGTTGGGGGAGCGAGTCGTATCCGTCCAAAGGGAGAAACTAACTCAACGTCGGAATGTGACATAATAGTAGATGTTAGCTGATGGTTTGCAAATAATTCACTTCAGTCCTGACGCTTCTGAGTGCGAGGTGACCTCGGAGGCCTATTCTTTGACTGCTGGTAATTGGCCTGAGAGGTCGTTATCACTACGGCGCCTTCCTTATTGATCCAAATTGGGAAGGCGATCTGGCCTTCATCTTGGTGCCCAAAGCGCCCGAGGTGTCCAAAGTGACCGTCTTTGAGCCTCTCACCGCACAAGTGCGAAGCGCTAGGTGCTGTGTTAGTATTGTATGTCACACAGAATAACAATTCCAAGAAAAATATTGTCATTACAAATTCGGAATTACAGGAATACATAACATAAATCTAAGAATGGTGCTGGGCTGGAAAGGTAGGGGTCATGATGGGCAGTAGGTGGTGGCCGCGATAACGACATTGGTGGATTCCTCGGCGGATTTATTCAATGCGCCACCTCTCAAAGCATATACGCCCCCGCCGTACGAGACTACACCAGGCGCCAATGGGAGGCTGAACGCAGAGGATGGGAGAGGGAGCAAGAGGAGGCGGAAGAGGGGCGTCGCCAATGAGAGCAAGAGGAGGCGGGGGAGGCGTCGCCAATGGGAGGCTGAACGCCAAGGATGGGAGAGGGAATGTCAAGGGGAGCAAGAGGAGGCGGCAGAGAGACGTTGCCAATGGGAGGCTGAACGCCGAGGATGGGACAGGGAGCGTGAAGAGGGGCAAGAGGAGGCGGAAAAGAGGCGTCGCCAATGGGAAGCTGAACGCCGAGGATGAGAGAGAGTGGTCTGTGTCCGCAATACATGTACCAGGACAAGCGTGGTTTGTTCCTGTTGCCCACACCATAACAGGCCCAGGCCTCCACTCCTCAACATCTCCCATATGCGTCGACACGACATATCGACGTCCGCCAAACACTCTCTCGGCATTTGTCACTGTGAAGAGGCCTCGAAACGATTGATGTATGAAGAATGTCATAGCGACGTACCAGGGATGCTCTAGCAGCTGAAAAGCGTGGAGGCAGAGGCAGAGGCAGCGGCGAGGGCAACAGTGGCAGAAGCAAAACACATCATGAAGGAAGGAAGTTCGGATTCACACGCTCGAAAGTTCAATCAACATGGGCGGAAATAATACGCCAAATATCCACAAACTCCACCATATTATGTTGATAGTTCGCAGCTTCCTTTCGTTCCCGACTTCCACCAACCCCCCCTGTCTTCACCAAGTCTCCGCTGACCCTTCTAGCGCTCCACAACTACATTCCTTTTCTCTCTACGGCCTTCAAGGAATGGCTCAGCGCTAAGTTACAACTCCGCAGTCCTGTCAAGTAAGTCAT